>CABFWO010006397.1:9567-35406 GCA_902155825.1 Timema genevievae | reverse complement strand
ATCACAACTTGTGAATGTGTGGAATGCCAGGCCTCCACCGTGGTTCGGATCCCACGTTAAACTGTAGGTCCTCTATTTCATCTCACGATCACCCCAACTTGTTTTTTCCCTCTGTCACTTAATCAAGCGGGGGGCCATGTGTGGCCCCACCGTTTACACACCCATAGGGTGACCCTATATATAGAGTCTATATTTATTTATATATATATATTTATATACTATTTTCTTAAAATATTAATAGACGCACATTTAAAGTATTCAGCTCAACAGTAAAGAGACAATAAGCCTTTTAAAACCTTTAAACATAATATATTATAATCTAGACGGTTTTATAATCATACAGTTAGCGTGAAAATATCTACCAACCAAATGTATATCAATACATCTTTAGTGGTGTGTATATTTACTAACAGGGGTGGTTATAAGACTCTTCTAGTAGATTGTTCCCTCTCCTATGGTATCAAACCGGTCTTGTTTGATACTGAGGGGAAGCTATAGTCTAGGATAACAGTCCTTCCAAGTGATATCAAACCTTAACATTATGTGTGATGAGAGAGTTCATAGATACATGTACAAATTATGTTATTTGCTACGTTAAACAGATTTCACGATATATAAATATCATGCAATTATAGTATGGTTTGCCTATGAAGGGGAAGTCAGGATAAGTCTTCCTGCCGAACGTATTGAGGGTGTTTGTTCCTGAATTGTTTTCCAACTTTCCTCCAAGTAAATGTGGGTACATCGCCAACAAATTCAACTTTATTAATCCTATCTCACTAGCGTATTACTACTATGTCCGGATCAGTAATAGGACGCAGTCTAAGAAACATTGTCAACGTTTTTTGGGATGTTTTATCATTTATAATGTTTTAATTTTAATACCAACGCTGAAATTCCCAATAAACAGGTATCAAATACAAAAACATCCAGCCAGCACCTTCCTGGGGACTTGAACCTCACTATATTTATTTATATACTATATATAATATAATTACGTATACAAACTAACTATAAAATATATAAACATATAATATATAGTATATATTATATTTATATTATATTACATATATAGTAAATATAATATGTAGTTAATATATATAAATAGTATTGTGTCAATATATTATAAATATAATATATACTATATTTTATATAAATAATAGGTTTAGATATTTAATATATTATGTATAACATTAAATACAATATAATTACATATTTATTATATACATTATATATACATACAAATAGACACATACACACACATACACACAAGCACATTTATCAACGTTTTACATGTCCTACCCCTTACTTTTGATCCACACACTCTACCTTCATATATTTGTTTCGTCACTCGATCCACACTCATCCTATCAACATGCTCAAACCAACATAAGATGCTTCTTTCACATTGACCTATTGGATTCCTTTTCAAACCGCTCTCTTTTTAGCACCCATTAATTAATAACTGTCCATACGAGTTTTTCCACACACATTTCTTAGCTATCTCATTCCAACCGCATTCACCTTGCTCTTGTGTTCGTTCTGACAAACCCACACTTAACATGCATAAAACAATGTTAGCGTTGGCACACTTTTATATAATGCCATCTTTGGCTCTTTCGATACTACTTCATTCTCTTCAATAGTCTATATTCATTCAACTACTCTACGAAATGTATTCATACGTCTGTAGATTTCACCATCCATCCTACAATTTTTACAAGAACATTATGCCCAGATACACAAAATCACTTCCCTGTTCTAATAGTTTTTAATTTACACTAAGCTGACAATCATCCTTATCCGTCCTTATTAAAAACGATCACCTTTGGAGACATTTACACAAAGATCCATTCTGCCTTTGACCACATTAAAACGATTTAATACATTCTGCAAGTCACTTTCATTCTCAGCCATTAATACGACAACATCTGCGTAAAACAGGAATCTTACATTCATATTGTTCATTTGTACATCAAACGCGTCCTCACAAACATCCCTTGTACCCCTACCGATGAACACATTAAACAACCATGGAGACATAACACAACCTTATCTAGCATCTTGTTCAATGTAAAACCATTCTCTCAAAGCTCCATCCACCCTAAAGCACGCTTTACTTCCATCAAACACCTCCATAATTCCATTTACTAACCATTCATCTACACTATACTCTCAAAGGACATTCCATAACATACTCCTATTCACCCAATCATACGCTCTCTCCAGACCAACGAATGCACAATAAACTTTCTTCCTTACTGTCATATATTTTTCAATCACCTGCTGCAATGTAAATATCTGGTTCATGCAACGTATATATAGCGTGAAACCACATTGCACACCCCAAACATATATAAACAAAATATTGTAAATCAAACCATATGAATATCGCAAAATGCATTAAAATACATAGCCCTTCCACCATCCTCCCTCCCAAGAGTCAATAGATACCTTATTGGAATTAAGGCCTTCTCTATCTCCGGCCTTGGTCGTAAGCTATGTGCAATCTGCTTTGCAATCATGTATGAAGTATAGCATATCGCAAAGGCTGAGTCAGCAAGTTGCTAACTTACAAACTAGATGAAGAAATATGTATATAAACTAAAATCGTTTATCCAGTCTTACAATAATTTTTCTTAATGTACAAATGCGAACGTACAGTATCCTTAGAGTAAACATAAAATGTTTGGTACTACAAGCACAAATAAATATCAATAACATCTTCCCATACAAAGATGAGGATGATTATAGTTAGGGCAAAGATCAACTCACTAAATAATGAATGAAGATAGTTTCCGGAACATTATTTATGGACTTAAGGCGGTCTATCTTGTCTTCTTTTCGTTGCTGAATACATAAGGGCAAATATGTAGGCGAAGGAGCAAAAAATTCAAATCAGATGAAATGAGCAGACGTTGGTTGAGAAAGGGGAAAGAGAGGAGAAAAAAAGGGGGCGTCATGTGACCAGACACGCACATATGGACCTCTGAGCACAACGCACGAACCGATATTCTGATGTGAAGAAGCATTCCAAGCTACTCCGGACGGAACAAATAACTTGAGCAGATGCCAGGAGGTACAACATTGTGTTTCATTGAGACAGAGCTTTATTACATCTCCGAGGGAACTGCATGGCTACCATTGGGATACAGCGTTGTCATTCTTTGTGTTTCATTGAGACATGAGCTTCATTTCATCTCTGAGGGAACTGCATGGCTACCATTGGGAAACAGCGTTGTCATTCTTTGTGTTTCATTGAGACATGAGCGTCATACAATCTTTGAGGGAACTGCATGGCTACCATTGGGATACAGCGTTGTCATTCTTTGTGTTTCATTGAGACATGAGCTTCATTTCATCTCTGAGGGAACTGCATGGCTAATATTGGGATACAGCGTTGTCATTCTTTGTGTTTCATTGAGACATGAGCTTCATTACATCTCTGAGGGAACTGCATGGCTACTATTGGGAAACAGCGTTGTCATTCTTTGGATTTCTTGAGGTCAATCTTCTCTTGAATATAAGACAAAACTCGCAACGCTGGTCCATCCTTGTAGCACCTTACCCCAACACACCCCTTTCTAACATAACTGAACGTTAGGAGATTTGGCAACAATTAAAAGATAAAATGAAAGTATTTCTCTCAAAGTCCTGCAGTTCCCTCAACGGTGATATTGGGTGTAGATCAAGCCTACCTTCTAAACAATGACAACTGGGAAAGTAATATCCAGTCTTCAGCTGAAAGGCGGCTTGGCAATACTCTATCTAGCTAGTCCAAAGATAAAGGATGAGGAGGTTTAGCTGGAATAAAATACACAGACTTTGTTTTTTAGTGAAAATGTAGCATCAACACTCCAGGTAATGAAGCATTTAGATATCCTTGGGGTAACTAACTGTTGACTTTTTAGATGTCATAGTAAACAGGGTAGCTAACTGTTGACTTTTTAGATGTCATAGTAAACAGGGTAGCTAACTGTTGAACATTTAGGAGGGAGAAGTTACAATATTTTTTTGCAATTTGAAAATTTAAACAGCTACATATTTACTCGTAGTTTATATTATTAACTACATAAAATTTATCTTGGTCTTGCTATATGTAAAGTCTGCTATAAATTTCTAAAGGGTTTCTTTAAATTCAGTTTTTATATGCCTAAATCAAAAATAAGACACAATCAAAATTATTATTTAGATCATAAATATTTATATAGATTTTAATTATTTAAAAAATCCTTGCTGGAAGACAAACTAGACAAATTTATTAAAAGCAGGAAAGATCAAAATTTTATTAAATATCAATATAAACCTTTTGCAAAATTTGTTTCCAAAACTTTATTTCATTGTTCACTGTACTACTACGTACCCTAATTCTCTATTAGTTTAAATAATGCCCTGGCTAAGATTGTATTACAGTGATTTCATGAAAACTTCCTAGGCTTATATTCATTATTAAATAATTTAATTTTATGTTTTAAACATACATACTAGGCCAATAGTGAAGTTTACTAAATAACTCATTCTTTTGCACCTATAAATATTTGGGCAGAACTCCAACACCTTAGCTCGATCGGTAGCGTGTCTGTCTACTGAGCTAAGGGTCCCGGTTTCGATTCCCGGCATGGTTGAAAAATGTATCATTGGTGAAATGTGGGTTTACCCTTTCACAGTGATGAATTAACGGCTGGGGACTGGATGTTGTGCCTGTGCTAGTCTTAAGTTAGATCATAGGTCATATAAAGCTACGACAGGCCTAGCGAGCCGGTAGTGGAAGAATATATGGCTTGAATAAAAAAACTGACCACAGGCTGGAAACAGTAATCGATGTAAAGTAATTTATTTGAGCAGAGGCCTAGTGTATGACAAAAAAACAAGGAGTTAGGCGAAATCGAACATTTGCTTGATACCCAGACATTTCGTAAAAAGTGTTTAAAATCTTTCATAGAGTGATTTAAAGACATACCAAAACCCATTATAAGAGGCCTGATGGGTTTACATACTACTACAAAGTTGAGAGCCAAATGCCATAATGGTACGGAAATATTAACGCCTGTGTTTTGATTATGTCTGGAGATATCCTGATGGAAATTCAGGAGGGGGGGAAAGCCTCCATGTGAAATATTAAACCAAATTGTAAATATAGATTTCACCAAATGTATCCTTTTAATGAAACTTTTACACTGTGGTTTGGGCACCTAAAATAAGTCACAATCCCGTCTCAAAATAGCCTTCTCTCTGGTATTAAAAACCCATATAAAGAGTTTATGCATACACTATCTTCGGTAAAAATTACATGAAATTGTATTTAATGATTCAAGAGATATTTGTGAATGTTGTTTGAATGTTTTCAATCCCCAAGCCTCTGTTTATCTGTTGTATTCACATTAAAGAAGGGAGAAAATTATAGAATATCGCCCACTAAACAGTTTCATTTAATATCAAACCGTTTCTTAAAGAGTTCAACAAATTTAATTTTAATTGAAAACATCCCTTCTCCCAGTGATCAAATATTATTTATTTTTAAAAATAAATAGCTTAAACATTGGTCTTTCCCTCAAAATATTTTTTTATACAAACGCACTATTGTATTAGTGATTACATTAATTATTTCTTTAAAATGTGTTTTTTAAGTTAAAAAATCTATATTCTAGTTATTTTCAAAATACTCCTTTTAGTTTCTCCATTTACGGTTAAATTTTAGCTTTCTAGTTTTTCCTAGATATTCCTTAGAAATGTCCTCCGTGGTTAAACCAATAAATATTTCGTGGATTATAGATACAGTTTTTTTCACACTTTTATTTTAGTTTAAGAATCTGATATGGCACTTATCCACTTCCACCAATAAAGTCTTTGAACTAACTGGGATTTGAACAAAAGTATTGTAAAGATGTGTTTGAGCTGTTTGTTTTCGAGGCTAGGTTCACCCTGCCATTATAGTTGGTATTGATCCCCCCGCCCCTCCCTCTGATCTCGAGCATCAGTAAAGCTGCATGTAGAACATCAAGTGTCTGCTGATCGTGCATTATGGTTAGTCATGATCCCTCTTCATTTCCAAGTCAGATCTCTCCAAGAGGGAGAGTGCACCACAAGTACCTCCACACTAAGGGCCGTATCAATCTCCCAGTAGACGAATAACAGGAAGACTATATACGGCCCTAAGCCTCTTAGCTCAGGACCACAATAGATAGATCCTGTCAAGAAGTTGGTTCAGGGGGGATTTGGCCGGTGAGTTCTAGCAAACCACTTGATTTACCTGGACATCCCTAGCACAAACACATCTACCAGACTCCAGGCTGATAAGTTACAACTTAGATACAACTTCACAGTGGTCACAAACTCAGGCCCTTTACATCAATGGTCACTTGTTACCACACAATCTAATGTTGCAGAGACTTTGCTCAAACTGTGGCCAGTAATGAGTGTTGGACTCTCTATTCCTCTAACTGGGACAGACCCAGGGATCATCAGCTGAACTAATATGCTCCTGAAGAGCTGTTTAAAAGGAAAGTTGAGGACAACTCTCCTACGTGATGGTCTTGCCGTTGAGGATTCATCTGAGTCACAAGGATATACAGTTAATAGTTAGTTTAGATAGTTTTCAGAAAGAAGAGGAAATCAAGAACATCATTTTACTAAATGAGTAATACAAAGTTAGGTATATAAAATTATTTATTATAAATAACAATAATAATAAAACCTGGAGGCAAAGAAAGTCTTCGAGCTTTGGGAGATAAATTAGCATATCAATTACTGGTCACCGTTCAAAGGGGCTTGATTCTCAGAATGAAATTAATTAATCTATAACTGATGTTTTTCCATTCTCTCTACACGATAATGTGCATTCACTTCCTCCCCAAACCAGCCTTCTACAGGATGATCCAAAAGTCACACAACCCAAAGAAAAAACTTATATTTTGTGCCATATAATATATACATCTAATGAAGCCATGAATACTAAATAATAAACTATAAGGTAATCACAGAAGGTGTTGAAAGTGTGATCCTCCTTCTCTGTAACACAAATTCTCTCGTTTAATCTTATTTCCAGACACACAGCGAGTCATTGCCTGGGGTATAGTTGCAATGCACCTCTCAATGTTGGTTTGCAGTCTAAGTTTCGAGGGTTGTTTGCATACACTGTCTGTTTTAAGTATCCCCACAGAAAAAATCAGGTGGCGTTAGGTCTGGGGAACGAGGTGGCCACAATCCCTTGGACAAAACCACAACAACAAAACACTCAGCCAGCATTGTCATGGTGGAATTGGCTGCGTGTGCAGTGGCTCCATCTTATTGAAACCAACAATCACGTTCTGTTTACTCCAGTAATGCAATAAACTGCACAACAAATTCCTGGTAGCGTTCAGAATTAATAGTTTCTCTAAGGAAAAGAGGACCCACCACCCTGCGACGTGAAATTGCACACCACACTCCAATCTTTTGACTGTGTAAATGCACCTCATGAAAATGTGTGGATTTTCAAACCTCTGAAACCTACTGTTCTGAATTTTTACATAATCATTTAGATGAAACCATGCCTCATCTGTAAAGAAAATGTTGTCCAAGATGCCGACACCAGCCCTCACAAGTTCTCGGAACCATTCACAGTATCGAAATATTTTCCATTTGTCTGGTTCCTTGAGTTCTTGAATTGTGTGAATTTTGTAAGGTACAAGTTTCAGCCACCTCGTAAACCTATGCGTTGTTGCATAGCTCAATCCAGTCTGCTGTGATAATATTCTTTGGGACTTCCTGGGTGACCTTTCTAAGCACTGCCTAGCCTCATTCAAACGTTGATTACTCAGACTTGAAGGCCATCCAGAACGCTTCACGAAAATGGTGTACAATTCGGCATATTGTTTATTTATTCGACAGGCGTATTCTGGAAAACTACGCACAAATGATTGTTGGCATTCCATGTACGAATTGGCCTTAAAATAATGTTCCAAAATTAATACTTGCTCAGCTCGTGAGAAAATCATTCTACACTTTCAAATGCTGTAACTCAACTGGCTAGACCTAGTGTATGTTTCAAGGTCACATGGCCTGCATACCAGCCGGCTAACATTACAGTGTTGCCAAACATAAAATTACATGTTTATTTTCCATGTTCTTCTGCGAGAAATATCCTTGGAAAAACAGAGTTGTACGAATTTTGGATCATCCTTTAGATTAGCTCCAATGTAATACATACTTGTCTTATTTAAAAATAAGTATTAAAATAAATTACCAGTACAAATAATACTATGGTTGCCAAAAACACAATAAAGAGTCAACAGCTAGCTACCGTGTTTCTTATGACATTCAAAAAGGCCACCAGTTGGTTATCTTGTTTCATATAACATTCAAAAAGGCCACCAGTTGGTTATCTTGTTTCATATAACATTCAAAAAGGCCGCCAGTTGGTTATTTTGTTTCATATAACATTCAAAAAGGCCGCCAGTTGGTTATCTTCTTTCTTATGACATTCAAAAAGGCCACCAGTTGGTTATCTTGTTTCATATAACATTCAAAAAGGCCGCCAGTTGGTTATCTTGTTTCATATAACATTCAAAAAGGCCGCCAGTTGGTTATCTTGTTTCATATAACATTCTAAAGAGTGTACAATTAGTTACTATGTTTTCTATGACATCAAAAAAAGGCCAAAGTTAGTTTCTGGTTTCCTATGATATCTTAAGAGCCACAGTTTGCTACCTTATTCACTATGACATTATAAGGAATTAACAACTAGTTACATTGATTCTATGACACCCAAAAAGGCAACAGCTCGTTACTTTTATTCCTATGACATCCAAAAGGGCAACAGGTAGTTACATTTATTCCTATGACACCCAAAAAGGCAATAGCTCGTTATATTGATTCCAATAACATCAAAAAAGGCAACAGCTAGTTACACCGATTCCTATGACACCAAAAAAGGCAACAGCTATTTACATTGAATTCTATGACATCCAAGAAGCAACTACTATTTACATTGATTCCTACTGCACCCAAAAAGGCAACAGCTAGTTACATTGATTTCAATAACCGATAACAAGTACCGAAGTAAGCAAGCAGGGGGAAGAAAGGAGCCGACCTCTTATAGCTGCACAAGGGGGAGGAGAGGTTATTTCAATAGTACCCAGGTTAAAATTTAACGTTGAAACTTGTACTTGTATTTGATCTAGAAAACCCAAAAATACCCTACCAATGACTTCATAAAGTCTCTAACCTAGGCATTGAAGAGGAATACAACTATAATAATACTTTCTGGAACAGTTAGTGCGTCACATGAATATATGTTTGGATTCTAAAATTAGTTTTACAAGTGAAATATTTTTTTAATAGTCAAGCTAGATCCTTACTTTAAACCAAATCTTTCTTAGATTTTTGCCTCTAGAACATTTTATTCTCTATGATATATCTATGATACTTCTTCTAAAAATATGATATGGCTGTTTTGTTTCGTCTATTTAGTGTGAATATTTGTTTAATTTAATGGCATAGTTCTAAAATGATTAATTGGTGTCCCAACTATTATTGTAATGGATTAGCCAAGCTATTATATTTGTTAGTTACGGTTATATCCGCCTCTAAATATCATATTCTTTTAAATGAAAAATTTGGCTTTAAGCGTAATAATCAAATATAATACCAGTATATTTAACCCATCTTGATATGCGTATTCCTACAAAGCCAACTACCGAGTCATTGGGGGCTGCGTTATCTGATAGCTAGTGATCTTAATTGAACACTCATATATAGTTGACACTTTCCGCACGTCCATCATAGACTTTGCCTTAAAATTAGAAAGAAGAATGACCCTGGACACGGGACGATTCCTGGATAGCTCAGTGGTTAAACCATTGGCTTAGTGAGTCAAAGGTTCCAGGTTGGATTCCCATGTACATGTGTCCTTTTTCAATTGAATGAGTATATATTACTTTAATGGGGCAGTTGGGGTTTGGGTGGCAAATATCCCCTAACATTGAGGGCAAGAGATTTTTAAAATATCAAGTAATAACAATGAAGATGAACTGTACTAATAAAATTTTATTAACGGGTACATTTTCAGGTTGAATCGTTTAGGCCCATTATCAATCAATTGATGAAATGTCTGCAGTCCAAAAGAACCTCAATGACACTTTCAAAATAAAAACAATGTAATATTAATTCAAACTATGAATTAGATATTGTTTCTCTTCTATAGCAGATATTTTGTTTTAAATTATTTAATCTCTTTGGCACTTTCTCTCATTAGTTCATATAAGTTCGTGCAGGTACTCTCAATGGATTTATGAGTAATTTTTTTTTAATTATACTTGATATGCAATTACTGTGATAATTACTGTGATTGAAAGAGAAGATATTTTAAAAAAATATTAAGTTAGACTTGATGTTTGTTAATAATGTATAAGGTTCTTATTTTGATGTACTCATTTTATCTGGTCTTTATTAAGTTTTACGTTATTATGACATACATTTATAGCAAGATAAGTTACGAAAGGTTTTAAGGTGGGGATGTAGGGAGCACGAGGAAAAGGCCAGTGTTTTTGCTGTTTTTATAGCAAAATTTTTTAGCCATAATAAATAAAACGTTGCTTCAATAGAAACATATAATTTTCTTTTCTTCATGTGGTGATCAGAACAGCTGTTGAATATCTGTCATGAACATAGCGGCACTATATTACAAAAACTATTTAAATGAAGAGAAAAGTTGTCACGCAATTCCAGGACGCCCTTGACAGATATTCAAGAAATTTTGAGATCACCATTTGAAGAAAATTAAATTATATGTTTATATCGGAGCAATATTCGATTTATTTGGACCAAAACGTGTTTTGCTATAAAAAAATGGACAAAAACACTGGCCTTTTCTCCCGTCCCCTACATCTACACCTAAAATAAACTTATCGAAATTGATGTTAATAGAAAGGTTTTAAATACATTTGCATCAAGGGAATTCAATTGAAGGGCTTTAAGCCTCAAATGTGAATATATTGTATTTTCGCCGTAGTGGATTCAGCCGTTTACAAGTAGCATAATGGATTAAAAGCCTGTTACATAATTTAGAAACATATATAGGCTACCAAGTGAAGGAAATTGATGTGTTTTTTTAGTAAGCACCCTCGCACCACTATACAATGCTTTGTTTTAATTTATTACTGAGCTTGTAGTAGTAAAGTGAACAAATCAACAAGGGATTCCATTGCTCCAGCTTGTCATACCAGTACCATGTTGTGTCCTCAGTTGAGACTGTGGTCAGCTCGACAATAGCTAACAAGGAACTTCACGTTATTAACAGGAACATTTCAAACAACATTAATTATATTAGCTCGTAGACTAGCAGATGGGAAACTTAACAATAGCATGAATCCTTCACTTTTTTTTGTGGTTACGCAAAAAAACATTAATTACGAGTAAGATTACAAAGACTAATTTTAATAAAAACTTTTTCAAAGTATGATTCGAAAAATCTATATTATTAAATTTATTCGTTTAAGATTCCAAAAATATTGTATGTAAATCTTCTTTATGAGTATGATTAAAAAACTTTTTTTTTGCACCACGACACATTTTCCAGTTTAGTAATTATTACAAAAATAATGGAAGAAAAGCATAAAAATACCCATTTTCAAAGATAAAGATAAAATATAGTATAATAAGAACTATAGAAGTATTTCGATACTAACAACGACCGCGCTACAAAATAATATCTAAAATAATTAGACAATAATTATATAACGACGCCATATTGGGATAACCGAAAACTTGTCAGGCTAATTGAGGTATGCGTGGCAGGATACAGGTTTTATGTCACTTATCAGGTACTAATACATGATGAGTTGAAACAAGGAGATGTATTTTCCCAATTTATTTATAATTTGACCTTAGAGTATGTTATTAGGGTAATACAAGAGAGTGGGGAAGGGTTGATATTAAACAGTACATTACAGATACTAGGATATGCAGATGATTTAGATTTGTTGGACTATAGTAAAGAAGCTGTTTGCAAGAAACGTAGACATTTCATTAGAAGCTAGTGAGGAATTAGGTTTAGAAGTGAACGCTGAAATGACTTCAGTATATGATCACATAAAGAACACAGATTGGGGGCGATAGTTTAGAGATTACTGTGAACAACATATCAATTGAAATGTTAACAATTTTAACTGGCGATAACGATATCACATTAGAAATTAGGAAAAGAATACAGCCAGGATATGAATGATACTACTCGGCCAGTAAATTGTTGACAACTCGCCTGCTGTCCAGGAATGTAAGACTTAGAATAAACAAAACAATAACTTTACCGGTTGTCCTATGTGGGTGGGAAACGTGTTCTCTTACCTTATCGTGTTCGAAAACAGGGTGCTTTGGTCCAAAAAGGGATGAGGATACTTGGGATTGGAGGCGGTTACATAATGATGAGTTAATACCATGTACTCATCAAAAGACATAGCTAGGATGATGAAAACTAGCATATTACGGTGGGCAAGACATGTATCACGAATGGAAGAATCTATAACCTTGTTCAGGGTATTGACTGGTAAGCCCAATGGGAAGAGATCATTGGGAAGTCTTAGACGCAGATGGGAGAATAACATTAGAATGGACCTGAGAGATATAGGGTGTAATGAGGTGGACTGGATAGAACTAGCTCAAGATAGAGATAGGGTGTAATGAGGTGGACTGGATAGAACTAGCTCAAGATAGAGATAGGGTGTAATGAGGTGGACAGGATAGAACTAGAGCAAGATAGGGATATGGTGTAACTGAGCTCGACAGGATAGAACTAGAGCAAGATAGGGATATGTTGTAACTGAGCTCGACAGGATAGAATAGCTCAAGATAAGGCTTGGTGGCGTGCCATAGATTAATTAAGTGTAGTTGTAAAGCCCATGTTTTGTAGCAGTACTAGCAGATATAACTTCTACATATATATACATTGCCTAAGTGAATGTAATGTAGTGTAAGTTATATATACGTATATACTTTATAGTTAGTTAAGTAGCCATATATAATTTTATCTTGCAATATTCAGAATTTGACCAATAATGTGAAACAATAAGAAAGTAGACCTAGTCTTTATTTATATTAAAACTATCCACTTTACCAGCGCTCCATACGTTAGAATGTGGCAAATCGTATGGGACATTAATTAAATTGAAGGTTAGGTTTGTATTGAGGAAAATTAATATATTTCAATAGTATCTAATATATGTTTAGAAAGCAATGCAGAAAATACAGCCAAATTTCTATTTATATTAATTTTTAGTAAATACAAAAATCAGTAAAAAAATAAATAATTAAAACACAAAGAGTTTTACTAGATTTTAATTTAAATTAAAATGAACACTAGTGAGATAGCTCGTTTTGTTGCCAAACTAGAGAAAAAATTACAATTCTAAATAGTAGCATCAATCAAGCTAGTTAAACATAGTAGACACTCTTTAACTATATATACATATATACAAATATGTACAAAGGGTGTTTCAGATTCAAGGATATAAAAAATATATAAAATTTAACACTAAGAGAACTGTTCTCAAATATTGGATTTGAATCCTTAGAGATATGTTTGATGTCGACTGTTTTGGCACATCATAGTTGTTTAAAAAAAACTGTGCCGCATATTATCTAGACACTATTTTTGGTGTCACTAGCATAGAGCTAGTAATATTTATTTAAATATTGATACGAGCACTTCATTGCTCATTTTTAACTTCTCTTTGCTTTCGATGAAACAATTTGTTTTTACATTATTTGTATTTGTATTGTTGACTAAACGATTATTTCTTAATTAAACTTAATAATCTCTTCCATACCATTTAATTTAACAAGTTATGGGCCCAGGTACGTTTCGGAATTATTAAATTTATTAGTCCAATATGAGCGAAAGCGTTTTTTCATGTTGAATAGTTTGTGTCGTTTTATTTTGTCGGTATTCGTTAGTCAACCACTATTCCGTTTGAGTCGGTGGTCAGTTCATTGCAACTCGTGTAAGTTCAGTAAGTGTTGTAGCTCAGGTATGATCTCCGCTGAATAGCAAAGTATAAAATAGTAGTTATAATAAAGTAGACTGTAAAAACCAAAAACCAAAAAGAGTGAATCAATGTCGGTGGTTATAACCCACAAGCTCAATGGTAGCAACTATAAATTGTGGAAGTTTCAGATGGACGCAATATTGCGTGGGAACTGTTTGATTGAATACGTAACCGAAGTTATGAACGAAAATGCAACGACAACACAAAAATTAGAGTTTTAGTGCAAATGATGACAAGGCAATGTCAGTTCTGATATCCCTGGAGAATGAAGAGGCTCTGAATGTTTTGACTTGAACCACTGAAAAATAAATATATGGCAAGTTGAGTGCCATTCACCAGAAGAAGAGTGAAATGGTGGTTATGACACACTATGAGGAATTTTTTAGTCTACAAATGGCAGAAGATGAGCCAGTAACAGTGTATGTGTCAAAAGCTATGAAGCTTCCCACTGAAGTTCAAGATCAAGGTGAAAATATTTCCGACAACATGAGGATGTGAGGATCATCAGCGGTCTGACACCACGTTATCAAAGTTTAAACACAGTGTGGTACGATATAAGAGATGGGAGAGACTTGAACCACTTGTTGGCAAGTCTGCAGCAGGAAGAAGACCAGCAGAAGAAGGAAAGTGGACTGGATTGTAGCGCATTTTCTTCTCGAAAAGGCAAACAAAGTTCAAGGCTATGGACAAGTAACCACAAGAATAAGGACAGCAATTCAATTGAAGAACAAAAGAAGGAAACAAAGTGTCATAGTTGTGGCCAAGTGGGACACTGGCAGCGTGAGTGCCCACAGAAGAAGAATAAAACGTCAGTTGCGTTCGTGGTAATGTCAAGTGAAATTACAAACAGTGATTTGAATTACAAGTGGATCATTGACTCGGGTGCGTCTCAGCATATGACAAGTAGAAAAGAGTGATTCAGTGAACTGAATGAAAACTCCTCAGGTAAATGCGTGAGAGTTGCTAATTGTGCAAAGCTACCGATCTCTGGACATGTTTCAACCAACATGTCAATGTGGAATGGTGATAGTTGTGAGCCGTGTGTCTTAGAAAACGTACAATATGTTCCTAGTTTGGGAACAAACCTATTTTATACTGAGAAATCAACGTCGCGAGGTGTCGTGATGGTAGAAAGAGCGCGCGTGTGTGAGTTACAGTATCCTAATGGGATAGTTGCGATGATTGGAATGAAAGACAGTGCCAACCAACAGTTGCGATGATTTGAATGAAAGACAGTGCCGACCAACATTGTTTGGGGCTTCGCATGTACAGTGAAGTAGTGGAAAACGTTGCCACAGTGACGTCACTCAAAAGGTGGCATCAGAGACTTGGACATTTGAGCGTGAACACAATAAAAACTATTACGAAAAACGAGGTTGTGAGTGGCGTGTCATTCTCCGAAAAAAATAAGTTTTTCTTTAGAGATTGTCTAGTGGGTAAGATGCACAGAATTTCCCATCCAACGTGAGAGGAACGTTAATGTCGATCTGGAGAGAGACTTCACGCAGATGTATGTGGTCCCATGAATACAACTTCAGTGGGAGGCTACAGATACATGCTTGTATTCAAAGATGAAGCTCTACAAGTTTCCGATAATTATGTGCATTTCCTAAGGCATAAATTCGAAGTGAGCAACAATACCGATGGCCAATTGAGGGCAGTGGAAGCTGTAACTGGGAAAAAAAGTCAAGTCAATGAGAACCGATAATGGACTAGAGTTGGTGAACAAAGAAATCTCGAAATTGCTACAAGAACATGGTGTGATACACGAAAGAACGTCACCCTACACACCGGAGCAAAATGGACGAGTCGGGCGAGAGAATCGAACCATCCAAGAATCAGCGAGAACAATGCTGCTGGTGAGTGGTCTGCAGAAAAGTTGGTGATAAGAGTCAATCAGGACAGCTATTTACATCCTCAATAGAACTCCGAGTTCACTGAATATGAACAAGACCCCTTTCAAGCAGTGGTTTGGGGAAAAAACAAATTTGAGTCACTTTAAAAACTTTGGTGTGGAAGCTTGTATTCATGATCCAAAAGAGCTCAGAAGGATTAAATGGGATGCAAGAGCAAATAAATTTTACCTTGTAGGGTATGAGTCCACAACGAAGAACTGAAGACTGTATAATCCAGTAACAAGGAAAGTGAGTGTCAGCTGTGACGTTTATTTTAGTGAGGATGACATCGCATCCAAGATGTCGGAAGCTGAACAAATCTCTGTGGTCAACTTGGAAGAGATTGAAAACAATGAATATGACGCGAAAGTCGTGAGAAATCAATTGCCACAGGTCGTCGAAAGTCCAGAGGTGGAAGTGCAGGCTGACGTTCAAAGTCCATCGTCATCTAAAGATTTTTTGAAAGCCGTAGATGATCAACTAAAAATAGGAGCATACAGTCTGCGATCATATGTGAAGCAGCCAGATGACATGAGTCACATTAAAATTGTACAACAATTGAAGAAGTGAACACCTACGAAGAGGCAATAAGTTTGAAGGATGCGGACAAGTAGCAGCAAGCCATGAAAGAAGAGCTTGAAGCCCTGAAGAAGAACGAAATTTGGAAACTAGTGCCACGACCACCTGAATCAAATATTGTGACCTGTAAATGGGTGTACAAAGTAAAGCATGTGCCAGGCTCAAGTGAAGTGAAAGCAAAAGCTCACTTAGTAGCCAGAAGTTTCAGTCAGTGAGAAGGAATTGACTATAAAGCGGTGTTTTCTCCTGTGGGCAGATATGATTCTGTGCATTGCTGCAGAGAAAGACTTAGAGATCGCACAGTTTGACGTGAAGGCAGCATTTTTAAATGGAGAACTAGAAGAAGAAATGTTCATGGAACCCCCGAGAGTTTTCAACGTTGAGACTGAGACCTGGTGTGCCAACTGAAGAAGCGTCTATATGGTTTGAAACAAGCTTCAAGATCTTGGGGGAAAAAATTACAGATTGCCTCAGTCAAGTGTAATTGATCCATGCATGTTCTATGGGCAAGTGAATGGACACGATATCTCTTTGCTGCTTTATGTGGACGATGGCCTAGTGTGGTCAAAAAGCAGTGAAGTAATTCGGGAATTACTAGAATGTATGAAAAAAGATTTTGAGATGACGATATGAAACTGCAGGTACTATGTGGGCGTAGAGATACGCCGTGGTCGTGCTGCAAATAAAATTGGGATTGGGCAGCAGATGTGCATAAATAAGTTTCTGACAAAGCTCAACATGACAGATGCAATTCCAATAAGCACACCGGCCGATGCAAATGTAAATCCCATGAAGAGAGAAGACAAAAGCTTGATGGGTTTTCCTTGTACCATGAAGTGGTTGGATCACTCTTATATGCAGCAATGGTGTCTAGACCAGACGTTGCATATTCATTGAGCGTTCACAGTCGGTTTGTAGAAAATCCAAACTCCAAATGTGTGGCAGCAGTGAAGCGAATCTTGATATATCTGAAAGGAACAACAGATCATGTATGATTCATCAACATCACTGACTGGATATACAAATACAGATTCTGCTAGGTTGGACACATGTCAGTCGACGACTGGTTTTGTTTTCATCCTGGGCGGTGGACCAACTACCTGGCGCAGTCAGAGACAAACGAAAGTAACACTGTCGACAACTGAAGCAGAGTATGCTGCAAGTTGTGAGGGAGCACGTGATCCGTCAGTTACTCAAGGACATGTGTGAGGAATGTGTGAGTCCCACAATATTGTACATCGACAACCAAAAACACTCATACTAATTAGGAAGCCAGAAGTACATGCCAGAACGAAGTATTTTGACGTGTAACTTCAATTCATCAGAGAGGCCAATTAAGAAAACATTGTGACGGTGCAATACTTAAGTAGTGATGAGCAATTGGCGGGCATTCTGACGAAGTCATTAGCAAGAAGTAAATTCACCAAATATGTTGAAAGACTGAACGTGGTGAAAATATACGGGGAGTGGGCGTGTTGAAAAAAGTGGCACTGCATATTATCAAGATACTATTTTTTGTGTCACTAGCAGAGAGCACTGCATTGCTAATTTTTAGCTTCTCTTCGCTTTCGATGTAACAATGAGTTTTTACATTAGTTTTATCAGTGTTATTGACATCATAGCAAAGAGGGTTATTTGACTATTATTTATACTTTATCTACAGATTAAAGAACCAATGGGAATAAAATGCGAATTTTAAAATATATATATTAATACAAAATAGTTAACCTCTTATATGATTATTAGGTTCAGATTTGGACTTGAGATTTAGAATTAGTTGATAAAATTAAGATTTGGATTCGAGTTTTAATAGATTAAATAATGTACAAAGTAGCCTGTTGTGAAAATAGGGAAAACATTCAATTTGCAAGTAGAAGTTGTTGTTGTTGTTGTTATTATTATTAATAAAGCCAGGAAATTGTGTGCGTGATAAACACGCTGTGCCTTATAGCTTGACTTTAGCAATGGAAAGGATATGTGTGAGGTTTAGAACCTGTTTTATCATGTAAACCAGTTTATATTAAGCAACCAGAAACACCTCTATTCTTGTCTGTCCTTGTGGCGGCAAACACACGATTCACAAATTGCGCACATTCAATTGTTGCCACACACAAAAACAGCTAAAGAAATCAAAATATATTTATATTAATTATTTAATTTTAAAAAAGTGCTAGTGATAATCACACTTAATGCTGAACTATTTTTAAGAACAGGCCTAAATCATAATCAAAAATAGTTAATTGTTAAATGTGATTTCAGTTTCAAATTCATCTGCCTGGCAAACATGTTAGATCTGTCTTATAATATTTATGTGACGGATGAACACTGAACTGTTTTAATCCAGTTTTGAATTGTCAGAATTGAGAACCTACTTTTTAAAACATCTTAAATTATAAAACATGATGGACTTAATCTTGCTGAACCAAACTTGATAGAGCTCTAGGGGCAGCTGTAGACTGTCTTTCTTACCTTGAAGGACTATACTATAACTCCGTCTTATATATGCTGCACCATAGTGGAACCAAACAAGGCAAGCTCGTTATCTTTCAGGGTAAATGAAGACTACGTTTCATTTATTATCTTCTAAATGATTATTTAAATATCTTCTACGAGTCTTAATAAAACATCTTAAGGTGTGGCAGAAGGGATTGTGAGAAATTTTACAGTTTTAATAGCATTATATTTTTTTGGCCAAAATAAATCAAATATTTCTCCAGTAACAACATAGAGTATATTTTTCTGCACATGCTAATATCAACAGATCTTGAATATCTGTTACGATTGTTCTGGAAAATTTGTCAAAACATTTTCTCTTTATTTAAAAAGTTTTGACAAAATTCCAGGACACCCTTGACAGATATTCAAGATCTGTTGATATTGGCATGTGCAGAAAACTAAACTCTATGTTGTTACTGGAGAATTATTTGATTTATTTTGTACAAAAAAAGTTTTGTCATAAAAATTGCAAAAACACCGAATTTTTCTTGCATCCCCTTCCGTCCCACCTTAATAGCAAACTTATTTATAGCGAAAATCGTTGATAAAACTATGCTAAAGCAATGGGTGATAGTTTGTTTCAAAGAGAATAACGTTAAATATTATCTGTAAGTATTGGTAAGTATGGGTGATAGTTTGTTTCAAAGAGAATAACGTTAGATATTATCTCTCCCGGTACAAATGGTTATAACTTGAACAAATGTTAGCTCCACGCTCCATGGCTTGACATAAAGCCCCTAAGCCGAGTGATACAAAGCCGATTCTCCCATTACCGCTGGTGTTCATAAAAGAATAGAATTCCAGGGAGCGACATGATAAACCCTGTATATGAGTGACGGGGGTTCCCTCAGGAAGTAAAGGAGCACATCACATCATCCATGAGGAGTGTCCCGAGGGAAGAGGGGGACTCCAATCTCTCTCTGCCACAACAAACGAGAAGAAATAATCAAGGTTTACGTTCAATGCCATGCGTGACAGGTAACGACGGAGGGGAAGAATCAGACAGGCTGTTTCTTTGCTTCAGAGTCCATCAAACAAATACCACCCGGGAGTCACATTCATCTGGAGTCTGCCGTGTGCCAGCGGGGTGGACTGGCGTGCCTCACTTGGACCTTGGAGGATATATCAGGGGAGTCACATTCATCTGGAGTCGGCTGTGTGCCAGCGGGGTGGACTGGCGTGCCTCACTTGGACCTCAGAGGATACATCAGGGGAGTCACATTCCTCTGGAGTCGGCCATGTGCCAGCGGGGTGGACTGGCGTGCCTCACTTGGACCTCAGAGGATACATCAGGGGAGTCACATTCATCTGGAGTCGGCTGTGTGCCAGCGGGGTGGACTGGCGTGCCTCACTTGGACCTCAGAGGATATATCAGGGGAGTCACATTCATCTGGAGTCGGCTGTGTGCCAGCGGGGTGGACTGGCGTGCCTCACTTGGACCTCGATGGATACGTCGGGGGGAGCGGGAGTCTACGTAGATACTCTCTAAATAACTTTTGAAGTAATAATTATTTAATAAATTATCCTATTGATTTGGGAGCTCAATAAACGAAGTTTACAATAATTGAGTCAAACCCTTCGGCTCAGCTTAGTATGGCTGCTTGGCTACGAGTCCTTGGTTCGATTTTTAACGCGGGATTAAATTGTATGATCTCTCTACCGAGTCTTTTCCAGTTCATTAGAAGGTAAATAACTGCCAAGGTCGGGTTTTTGATAGGATTCAGCAGGTAAATAACAATATACCAATACTATCTCGTTCAGGGTAATAACCCGCTTTGGTGGCCGCATGGTCCAAGCAGCTACTCTCGCAGTAGACTAGACTGCTGAGATCGAGGATCGAATCTCAGTCAGATGTAATGAAAGGGTTTTTTCCAAAATTGTTTTCCACTCTCTCTCTACGCAAATGCGGGTACGCTTCCTCTAAATATAACATTCCTAGAGCCTAAAACCTTTATCGTATTTGTACATAGGCGTATAACTCGAACAGGTAGTAAGAACCGTTACTAAAATCCATTCTAGAAGTGTCTTATGGCGTCACATATCAATTTGTGTTTTATGCAATGATATTTTTTACTGTTTCTATTTTCCCTAACTTAACTTAATCATCTTGTAAGCAAGTGGTTAAGAAATGTACATGGATCTATGAATCTATTTAAAATAGAAATAAATGGTACGGAATTCTTCACGGACATTCTCGCTCTATTGTTTAAAAATGGAGATATTTACTCAAAACTCGTAATATATGTGAAACTAAATAATATACAATATTGGGTCCACAAGGGTCAACACTTTGTATTAAAATTTCGAATTCCTGTTAAAATTTTCGACATTTTATTAGGTGTTGCACATCTTCATGTCATCGCATTGCTATTAAATTCCTCATTTATAAATTTTGACCAATAAAAAATGTAAATATTGACTATTGATTCTAAAATGGAGATAGATCATTGTTGTACAAACATCTTCTAGGAACTTAGAGGAAAAATAACATAAACTTTTTGAGAGACTTATAATATTTAATTACTCTATGGTATTAGAGAATTATTGCATTAAAACTTAAGTGGTATTTCTTTACAACTAAAGCTTACAAAATCGTATTAATATATGTGACAATACCTCAAAAACTGTTGGTTTTATTAAAATATATTTCATATAAAAGTTTTTTTATTTTTAATAGTACTACAATTTTGCAATGATAAGTTACCTAGTATCTAAAATAGTTGCGGAGATACGGACATTTCCGCTTCTGTAAAGTACCCTAATAGTAATTTTCATTAGAAAATGAAAATAGTCAGTTCATTTATAATCTTAATCAACGCCTAGATACCGAATTTTAATCAAAATCGTTAGAGCAGATTTTGAGAAAATAGATTTTTTTCTCTTTTCACCCTTTTTTAAACTACTCTTAATTTTAAGTTCAAACAAACACACAGACAAACAGCATTGCAAATACCACTTTTTAGGGTTCGGGGAGTCATTAGACGTCGACATCATCCATCAACATTTCAGGTTATATTATTTTACGATCTCAAAACTTACCTTTCGTGCTCGAAGAGTTAATAAAATATAAATATTTGCGTATAGCTTGAAAGTTATTGGTTTTATAAAAATATGCTTCGAATAAAATATTTGTATTATAAATAGATCCACATATTTATAATGATAAATAATTTCATATCTCTAATAGTTTCGGAGATATGATAAAAAATGGTAATTTACGCATCATACCGGAGCACTTAAATTGATTTTGCCGAAATATCGAAAGTAGCCATTTTGTTTGGAATATTTATAAATGTATATAAATGAAATTTAATCAAAATAATTAGAGCCGATTTTGAGAAAATCGACTTTTTCTCTTTTCCCCCTTCAGTAAACTACCCTTAATTTTAGGGTTGGATTTCCAATTCTGAAAACTCCTAGAGGCAACCCTATAAAAATCCTATATACTAAGTTTTAGCCCAATAGGTATAATAGTTTAGGCTCTATTTGGAGGTACAGACAGACGTAAATTCAAAAAACACTTTTTCGGATTCGGTGNCAAAATCTCGAGTTCGATTTTTTGACGATCACAATACTTTATCTACCTGTAAGATAGCGAGAAAGTAAAATAGAAGGGTTTTTTATTTGAATTAATACTGTTCTTGGAAAAAAAGAGTGAAATGAAAACAAAGAAATTACTAATCAGTTTGAGGTCTTTAGTGAGAGGAGGTAGCGCTCAGGTCACAAGAGTTGAGATGCAGTTCATACAACTTGTACACTCTAAGCCTTCCAAGCTGGCGATAACGTAATTAAATGAATCGTTTGAGCTAGCTAGGTTATTAGAAAATTGGCATTATCATATAAACATATTCAGAGTACAAATATTATTTTCAATATGACCTTGTGTTTACATATTTGGAGATATTTTTTCTTTAATTTGTACGCCCTAATGCCAGTAAAGTCAATAAACGAGTTGAAACATGAAAAGAGGTCAAGTTTTACAAAACTCCACTACAACTCAGCTGGAACAAGGCTGTGAATCTACAACTTATCTCAACTGTAACAAACTACACCATATCTCAGCTGGAACAAGGCTGTGAATCTACAACTTATCTCAACTGTAACAAACTACACCATATCTCAGCTGGAACAAGGCTGTGAATCTACAACTTATCTCAACTGTAACAAACTACACCATATCTCAGCTGGAACAAGGCTGTGGAACTACACCATAACTCAGCTGTAACAAGGCTGTGAAACTACACCATAACTCAGCTGGTTAAAAATGTGAAACTACACCATATCTCAGCTGAAACAATCCTAAATTATAAAATCTAATATCTTTAAGATCCTAATGTCAAAAGTCTTACATCAAACAATAAATAGTTCACTTATTACAGTCGTATAGTTTGGGTATAGACACGCGCCATGCAACTCCGGTGCCTGCTGTTTTTATCTCTCTTTACATTTTTCAAAACGGGAGGTAGTGCCATTTGTGTCCATGAGTCTGCCCAGTTATCAGAACTTATTTTTGATAAGTTTCGTATTTTTCTCATAAAGATGGCATGCTCCACAGGCTAAAATTATGTATAACTCTTTCCACAAGACCGCGGTTTGTTAAGTCCCCCCTGGGACCAGCCCTCTGAATAATTTCAGTTTTGGGTGGAACTATTTAATTTAAGTCCTTGGGGTAAAAGGTCAAAGGATTTTTACCGGGCGATAACAATCCGTAGCACAACTTCCTTCGGGGGGGAAATAAAACTGTCGTTCCGATGTAGTTGTGACATGTACAAGATCCCGAGAAATAATGTGAAAATAACTTTCCTGCAAAATGTGCAGAGACTTTCTCAATCGCTCAGAGAAATTCATGGGCTGGGTGGGCTGTTAAGTCACTCCACCTGAAATTAACCAATAACAGAAACTGCAACAAGAAATAGCCAGAGTAGGGAAGGTTGATTACAGCCCTATACTCTACATCGGGGGGTAAAGGAATTAGTAATAATAATAAAAACTTTAATAATCAGTGTTCGAAGTTTCAGTTTTGGGCCTCATCGGATAGTTTGATAAAAACTATTGACAGACAAAAATACACCACATGGCTAATTTTATAAATTTAAAATGTAAAAGACTGACATATCGTTGAAGTATCATTCCCACGAAGCAGACTATACCTCCCAGTTCCCAAACTCTAACAAGACGTCACATTTCTTGAAGAGCTTAGCCCCTCCATGCATATGAGACGTTGTAATTGGACAAAGTTCTCTGTTCACAATCGAGCAACCAACCTTTCAAACTGGGAAGGCACTTACTTCCATTTTCGAGTAGCGCTCCTTGAAGGACTCTGAGCTACTCGATGTTACAGAGGCTGTGTCGAGACACTCGAAACGTTCTCGCACTGAAACAAAACCACATTAGCCGAGAACATGCGCGGCTTACAAACGACAAGACTAAAAAGTTGATGTGAATTCTGAATTGGCCGCACTCAAGAACTTTCACCGGTACAATTTTAATAACAGTGGGTTAAAACAAGAGAAGGATACATAGGTTACCTAACCTTTCCCTAAATTTCTGGGGGCTGACCAAAATGTCTTGTCCCCTTTAAAGAGACTCGGGGGGTGAAACATCACAAATCTTAATTTGAACGTCCCAAAATAAGTTTTGGATCAGGTTTTAAACATTTATATTATTTCAAAATTTGTAGTTTTAATGACTTGTATAAGCACAGGCGCGTTAATCAACAACAATATTGTTTGATATATCAACATTTATTACAATCGGATAGTAAAGTTTCGCGATGCTACCTGGTGATACAATGTTGATACTGGAGAACAGAGGTAATACAATGCAGATACTGGAGAACAGAGGTGATACAATGTTGATACTGGAGAACAGAGATTATACAATGTTGATACTGGAGAAGAAAGATTATACAATGTAGATTACTGGAGAACAGAGATTATACAATGTAGATACTGGAGAACAGAGATTATACAATGTTGATACTGGACAACAGAGATTATACAATGTTGATACTGGACAACAGAGATTATACAATGTAGATACTGGAGAACAGAGTATTTGATGAATAATTAAACAATAAATTCAGAAAATGGAAGCACAATCAAGGATGCTCCTTTATCAATTAATCACGATTATGAAAAGTGTATAATAAAAACTTGAATTGAGCCCAAGGTTGAATCCAAATAAGATAAGTTGACTGTCCAAAATCTCTGAGCTGAAACCTAAGCCAGCTACATAATCTAAACAAACCGACTCGTGGGAATGTTAGCAGCTGCAAGCAAGTCTTGTCTCCTAGTCCTTCAATCACACTAACAAGACCAGAAACATGCGTCGTAGCTACATATCTGCACAAGTGACTTGCAATGAATGACATTCGTTCTCTTTTCGTTCATCGAGTTGGAGATCGGTCTACAATATCACTGAGACAATGTTGATAACAACTATGAACAGAAACGATCTTTTAGAACTATTATTGAGCCTTAGGTCGACTTGATATCACCACTATATTTATTGCTATATTGGAACTCATATGTGCAGCTGACATTTATTTATAGAAATAAATAGTTGAAATATTTCCAAAACTGAAAATTATCCAGTAAATTTTTAAAACGGTAAGAATGTCCGTAAAACATCTCAAATGATGGATGACCCCAAGCTCCGAGTGAGTTAGAAACAGTCGCATCTCCACTCTCCGTCATGTGCACTCCCCGTGTTTGGTCTCAGCTTGTTGTCACAATAAGCTACTCTCCGTCATGTGTCCTCCCCGTGTTTGGTCTCAGCTTGTTGTCACAATAAGCTACTCTCCGTCATGTGTCCTCCCCGTGTTTGGTCTCAGCTTGTTGTCACTC
>CABFWO010006396.1:0-35428 GCA_902155825.1 Timema genevievae | reverse complement strand
GATGAAGCTCATATATGTGCATACAAAAATTTGATTGGCTGAAGGTATAAAATAATTTTCTAATGAAAGAATTATCTTTCCACGCTCTTGTTATAATATTTATCTAAAGTGACAACCACATATTACGTGACTTGACGTATGAATACGATCTAGGGACACTTCTAGCTGTCAGATAAGGCCCTTCTTATGAAAATTGTATCATACTAAGAACGGTTACGTTGTTAGGGACGAGTAATCGTTTTGTCTTACTAACACACAAATCACATCTTCAACCGGAAAAAATAAGTCAAACTTGGAAATTTGCTTGGACGAGTCGAGTTTTTTTTTCTCTCTCTACTAGCGCCGTCGTTATGTTGAAGCGGCAGACGACAGTCGCACGACAGGAAAGGAGAGAGAAAAAAAACTCGACAATAATCAAACAAAAGGAAGGAAAAGCTCGTTACGTAATACGGATTACCTTCAGCAATCTTATTACTATGTCTTGACACGAACACGACCTTTTACTCTATTTATATTACTATTACTAACAAAGAAGAAGAGGAAAAAAAAACACACGACAGTCATTTTTGGAGGAAAGGTTGTGTGGCCTTCGAATAAAGTTCGACCACGGTATCATTGAATATATAATATTCCGAGAAGGAGCGAGAGAGAGAGAAAACTAGCTGAGCCGTCGAGACTGTAAGGTTAGTTGAATTAGTTCCAAATTTTAACACGATAAACAAAGAAGTTTAGCGTGTGATCTCGAGATATTGTTTGCACTTGTTTTAGGAGTTTACACACACTCAAACAACTTTATTTAAATTCAATTGAATATTGTTGAAACGTGACACCTAAATACGAAAACCGAATACGGGGACCTTCGGCTTAGCCCTAAAATGCTCTACCATAGAGATATGTTTGAACGTCATTGTTCAACAATTTTTAATATTAATTATTTGAAATATTTTAATGGGCACTTTCTTAACTAACTTTTTATATCATCATACGACTTTCAAACTTATTTAAATCTATATCAGACACAACACCCAACCCGCCGTTAATTCATCACTGTAAAAGGGGAAATACCAATGTCATTAATGACACATATTTCAGCCATGCTGGTGATCGAGCTAAAGACCCTTAGCTCACTAAGCAGACATGATATCAACTGAGCTGAGATGCCGGTACGTTTAATTTGATTTAAAGATGAATTCAGACATGAATGTGTTCATAACTAGGAATTAATTTTCACCTTTAATTTTGTTTTGTGTCTAATAAACAATTCGGATTACCATCACTAGATAGTGAACTTCAAATTTCTTGATTCACATCAGATTTCGCAACGATATAAAATTAATTTCGGCCTCACTTGGATTAGAACCAAAGTATTCGGAGGTAAATTGGTCTACATCTGAAAATATAATGATTCAACGAGCGTGATCATGACTGACGGTTGTCTACAGACACACTAAATTAATGTGGGCTTATAACGTTCTGAGGGAGATCTGTCCAGCTTTAGGAGAACAAACAGGGAAGGAGGAAAATACAAATGACAATACCATTTGTGTTGTGATCCCCCGATATTATTCTATTCACAAAGATCCATTATACTCTCCTATATCAATTAACTTTCGTTTCGCGGCCATTTAGGCTTTATGATCAATCAAAATTTGGATTTTTTGACATTTCAGAGTGGACAATTTTAACTTTCAATTAGTTTATTTTTACAAACATATATACATACTCGCTTTGCTCGTTGGTGCCTCCGCCTTCAAACCCCCAGTGAGTTTTCTTTTCAAGTGGATGTAAACTAATGTAATTCCAGCGTTGTTTTGAACGTAACAACTTAAAGTTACCGGTATTGTATTGCATATACCGCACCGACTTTAAAGTTGCTCCACCATTTTGAATTTTTTTCGGGGGTTAAAAAAATATTTTTTTTTACTTTTTGAAATTTTCCATTCGGTTATAGGCTAGAAGCTACAAGTTTGCCAGATTTCAAGTTTCTAGCTCATCTGGAAGTGGGTAAACATTAATGTCAGTGAGTGAGTGAGTCAGCTATTTATGTGGCATTATAGTAGTATGCTTTGTGTATAGGGTCATAGAAAATAGTTGTGTGTTCATCCCAGTAAACGCCAAACTCGTGTACTGTTAAAGGTGTTGTCAATATTTTAACTTATGCGCAACATCTGATTGGCAATATCTCAGCTGCCAAGGAAGTCCCCTTAATGTCGCTTGAACCTTATAAGGTTTTGGTTAAATTGGCATTCGAAAGTTTACAAAGATCAAATTATCGGTCGTCCATTTACGTTTCTATATCTTCCGACATAAGGTGAATCCTAAGAAATAAATAAATTAGCACACAGAAGCACGGATACCGTACCTTTATTGAAGATCCCAGACGAAATTAAAGGTCGAGCCGAGACTTGTTTTAAAGTTGTGCTCACAGGAACCCTATTAAGGACGCCACCTTCATGAAGAAGGACCCCTTCCCGTTGCTGTATATTCTTATGGGAATGGCGATTCTGAATATTCCAAACCACTAAAACAATCCTCGGCTTTATTAATATTTTCTGTTGTTACCTTGTTAAAAAAAACTTTATTTGCTTAAAGAAAGCTAAATCTATGTTTATAAAAAAAATTCTCGGCACTGAAACATTTCACGTTAACTTCCTTAAAAATTAACTAATCTCAACATTTCTTGATTTTTTTTTTAGTTATGAAACTTAAAATATAAGATTTTTAATCTTATAGGGACATGTTGATTAATATCTTTCGACTCCATTTTGGCGTGGACCATATTTTAATTTTTTTTAATAAAACTTCTTAGATAACGCAGGATTTGTGGACGTCTGTAACGCGTCTCTAGTGCTGCGGAAGGCGGGATCCTTAACGGATCAATCTAGTCAATAAACATAGTGAAGGTATGAAGAACAGTATCTGAGAGTTTCAAGAGTTACTAAAATAATTTTAATAAATTAATACGTCATGTCATGTAATCGGCAGCTGTAATTTGTGTAGGTATTGACACTAATTATAAAATAACAATAATAATATAATAAAATGTTATAAATGTTGACCACAAAAATTACCTCTGAACTGTTTTTCCTACCAAAATCCTAATCCTAATGTGAGAAGAACTTTAACAGCATTAATTTATAGCAGTGATTCTCATACTGTGGTTTGAGGACCACCGATGGCCCGTGGCTGTGTATGTGCTTTAGGTAGTCCGAAGATAAGAGCACAGGGAAAAAAATAAATACTCTGAGAAAGAACTAAAGATAACAAGATTGACAGGCTAAGCTAAGTCCACTAAGTCAACATTACTTTGTACAAGTTGTATTATAACCCATGAGACATGTGCACTGGGAATAAAACCTAATAAAAATGCTGTGTTTTAGTTCTTGATAAACACGTAAATTAATAGATTTTCCTGCTTAGGCAAGAAGGCAGGTTTAGTCCGATTTTCAAAGAGGAGTCTTTTTTGACCGTTAAAAAAGTTAAATCCAGATATACTTTCACGTATTCTTATCTCAAGTCATGTGATCTGCAGCTGTCACTTTTGATATTATTATATTATATTTGGAAGAAGGTATAGGAAAGGTGGATAGAAACATATAAAAGGAATATTATTAATAATAGCTATAGAATATTACTAATATTATAGTAAACTGTTATCAATGTTAGCAGCAAAAAAGAAATAGATTTTTTAAAGGCCCTTTTTTATGAAATTATGACTTTTAACTGGTATATTAAGATGGGTGGTTCGATATTGAGAGAAATTTGAAAAACCCTGCTCTCGCTGTAAGTTGTAAAACAGTAGTCCAGAAAGTAGTTCCCGGTGGTCAGGGAAGATCCAAATCTTGTCTGGCAACACACCTAGAGAGCAGGGAAGGACTAATAGGCCTTGTTGACGTATCTTGGGTTCCGGGGCTCTAGGGCAGCGCTTTATTGCGTGACGGCCGCTAACGGAACTAGGCGCTGCTCCACGCGCATATATACTGACCATTCGGAAAACATTAGACTATCACTGACACATATCAATTTTTTTCCTTAGCGCCGCGTCTTACTACCCGTTCGGGCTATACGCATACGTAGTCTACTAATTACGATAGTGTGCTAAGGACGAGGAAGCTTGAATTTAGAGGAAGTGTACCAGAATTTGCGTGAAGGGAGAGTGGAAATAAACATATAAGAAAAAAAAACCTCAGTACACCTGACTGGGATTCAAGACTCGCTCTCCCTGTCATCAATAGTACAATCTATTGCGAGAGTGAAAAGCAGGTTGCCTCATATGTTCATTTCAAAGGAAATATTACCGTTAAATTTTACAGTGTCAGGCTATAAGACTGAGGAAATACAAGATTTGTTTGTTTGATGTTTAAAAACTGAATTCTTTATAATGTATACCACAACTTTCTTACGAACAGACATTTCTACGGCCAGAAGAGTTACTGGGTCAATTTTCATGTATTCATACTTCAAGCGGCTGTCACTTTTGATAAATATTATCAATACCTATAAAATAACACTACTACTACTACTACTAATACTACTACTAATACTAATACTACTACTACTAATAATAATGTTATAATATTGACCACAAAAAATATGTTTGTATTTCTAAAAGATCCTTCAAGTGTCCATTTGTAAGAAAATCAAGATTTACATAATGTTTCTGTTTAAGAAAATATGTTTGTGGTATGTAAAGTACTTATATATATACGGTATATATAATACTTTTTACACTTAAAAATAAAGCATTTTCAAATATTGTCAAAAAGAGTCCTTTGTATCTAAATCGGACTCTCTCTACAGAAGGCCCAGGAACTGGTTTGTGGTAAAAAGAAAGAAAAACTTTTATTATTTTTCTGCAATTTACGCTAATTTAACTATACATACCGAGAAAAATGAATCCAATAGACAATGGACATAAGCCAGCATTCGCCTGGAGAGAGGAACTAGAAACCATCCCACCATAGATCTGATAAGAGTGCCCTAGACTTGCGTAATTGTAACCACTTAACCACAAGGATTTTAGGTGAGTTGTGACCGCACGAGTTGTTTACCTCTATAGAGACAGGTGAATTGCGGCCTCACATCTTTAGAGCCACGTACGAATTGCGGCCCGGGCTTTGACCTAACCTAACCTAACCTAACCTAATAAACCTTCAAATTTTTGCCAAAACCATTTAACGACAAGAACTGAGGAAGTTTGGATCTTACGAGGGATGTCGACATGAGACGATGATAGTTACTATCTGAAATGTAAGACATCATGAATGACAGCAGACTGCTAATTAGTTGGACGCAATTCATACCTCTCTCTCAAGTGAGTGAGCCGCAATTCGTACATGTCTCTAAAATCCGGGCCTCAACTCGTACACGATTTCAAGATTAGGCGGCAGCTCACCTACACGGTCCACGAGGACGGGATGGAAGAAACGAATGAAATTATAATACTTCCTCTAAATAAATCAGAGGAGAGAATGCTTAATGGATAGTCTCTAAACGTACAATTCTATTGAACTTGAATGTTCTGAAGCGAGTCTATAAATACATCTATTTTTATTCCCCCTCCTACCCCCTTCATTATTACAATTGCTGTAAGTTACTATTCAATGCTGTTGATGGTTTATTGTTGACTCATACAAAATACATACAAATACTATTAATAAATAAAATAATCACAGTTACTGAGTTACCTGATTTCTTTTAGTCTTCCTTGAAGCTTGAATATAAAAATCAAAATCACAGGTCAGTCAATGTTGTAATACGGCTGTACCTACATTAAATTATTGTAACATTTATTGTATAAAAGAGAAGAACTATTGTATAATCAAATAAATCACGTTTTACAACAATGATTTTCATACTATTTTTATAAATCTAGTTTATTCAATAGGTATCAGCAAAGCATAATAAACTTACTGTCTTTAAAGCACAGAAAACAATAAAGTTCAATAATATGAGAAACCTATAAACTAAGTTGTTAATATTTGTGTTGATTATTTCACTTTGAATTGTTAACAGCAGATCCCAAAATATTATTTCTATGTTCTTTAAATTTGTTTCTTTCCTTTTGTTGGTGAACTTCCGGCAAATAAATTATCTTCAATAACAAAGTTGTCGGTGAGGGTAATTAAATGTCATGTCTCACCTTGGCGAAACAAAACAAATAATGAAGAAAGTTAATTATTATTTAAAAAAAGTACCATTTATATGTTTTGTTTATTTGTTTATTTCATAAGAATAATAAATAAAGTTTTTAATGATAAGTGTCTAAGTTAATTATTTAAAATACGTTGGCTAGACTGATTCAATTATAAGCTGTCTGCTAAATGTGTGTGTCTAATGTGTTAAATATATTTATTTTAATGATTATATATTTATTATAAGTAATAACTAGCAATACATTATTTATTTATTTTTTAACTGGATGCTTAACACTAATACACTAAGGGAAATCTGTTGTTTAATATCATATTTATAAATAATAAAATTGAAATGTGAAGCTCATGTTAAAATGGCTGTCGCGACCAACCTTTTATATTTCAAATTATTAATATATTATTAATTACTTCCTAATGTTTACTAGGTGTTCCCAATGGTCTCGTCCCATTGGGTTTGCCAGTCAATACCTTAAACACAGTTCTTGATTCTCCCATTGGCGCTGCATGTCCTACCCACCGTAATCTACGAGACTTGAGACTTGATTATCCTAACAATGTATTGTGATGAGTACGTGCGTACGTACATAATAATTTTGTAACCGCCTCTCCAACCCAGTATCTTCATCCCTTTTTGGACCAAATGTCTTCCTAAGCACCTTGTTTTCGAACACCCTAAATTTGTTTTCATCTGTGTGTTAAGAAACCATGTTTCACAAACAACAACCGGTATAATTGTTTTGTATATTCTGAGTTTTCACATTCCTTGACAGCAGGCGAGATGTCAACAAATTACTCACCCAATTTCCAACCTAATGTCGTTATTGATAGTTGAAATGGTTCCTAAATATTTAAACTCATTAACTCTGTTATGTTATTGGCAGTAATCTCTAAATTACCGTCCTCAATCTGTTGTTCTTTCTGTGTGATCATTACTAGCCTTTTTAGCATTCACTTTTAAACCTATTTCATTAGATGCCTCTAATAAAATATTTGCATTTCTTGTAACAGCTTTCTTACTATTGCCCAACAAAGCTAAATCATCTTCATATTTTAATAGCTGCGTTGCACCGTTAAATGTCAAGCCTTCCCTATTTTCTTGCATTTGCCTAATAGCATACTCTAAGGCTAGATTAAAAAGTAATGGTGAAAGTGCATCTCCTTGTTTCAAACCAGTATGTATTTCGAAAATATCTTATAAGTCACATCCAACCCGTACCCTGCCACGTAATAATGGCTACAGTAGTTTTAAACAGTTGACAAAACAAAACTGTGTTTGAAAACATTTTCGTAGTTTTATTGTTGTTAAAGTCTCCGGGTACCCATGTTTAAAACCAATGTTTCTTTATTGACTTTCTTTTTAATTTGTATAGAAAGGATATTATATTAGAAATAAAAAACGAAATGTCTTATATTGTATAATAAGACAGTGTAGAAACACTGTACAATAATGTAAAGTGAGTGATAGGGAAGGAAGCCAACCTGAAAGGATAGTTAGGTTAGGCCTAGATAGATAGAAATACACACACGCTTCTTTCTTCATTTCTTCATACACTTTTCAAAGGAATATTTCCAAAAAGCAAAACAATGTGTAACTGTGGAAGTGGGAATAAGTGGGACGTGATAATAGTATAAGAAGAAATTAAGATAGAAGTGTGTTTGTTACTATCTAGGCCTAACCTAACTATTCTTTCAGGTTGGCTTCCTTCAATATTACTTGCTTTACATTATTATTGTGTAATGTTTCTGCACTGTCTTACTACACCCATGTCATTAAGCAAACTTTATTTTATTATTAAAATGTCTTATAATATATTTTTGTTGTTGTAAGTGACGCAAGGTAGATTTAAGATGCCACTTTCACAGGAATATCTTAGAGTGATATTGAGTGACTACTCGGTACACCACTTTAGGCTCATTTACTTTATAAGAGTATCCAATACCCGATCTATTACACTGCTAGCCAATACATCACTACACTGCAGTGTTCGTTTCAAAATTTGTATATTACCTAAATTACTAGCGTGATCGTCTCCCCAATAGAATAATAAAACATTTATATTTCAATATGATGATTCCATGAAAATCGAATTTTAATGTATTGAAATAGAGCATAAGAAAGGGAGGGAAACGTGACTTTTTCAATTCCTTTTTGGCAACACATATTGAAAGACACAAAATAGGAAACAATTCTGTACCTCAGGAGCTCAAATTTACCTCATTTTAGTTAAAAAAAATTTCTTCACAAAACGTAAGTTTCCTATATTGTACAAACACACATGCAAAATAAAATGTTAAAATATAGCTGCTAAACAAATAAAATTATAATAGGATTTTGTTAGGAAGAAACCTTTAGAAAATACATCGAATTTTGCGGTCAACAATGATAAAATGTTACAATATTAATTAATTATGTGTTATTTTATAGAACAGGTATCTTGTATTAATAAAATGAAGAGCTTGTTTTTCTGTTTGTCATGAGCTTTGCGCAATATAAAAAGGACGCGGAGGTCTGGAATTTAAAAATTATAACCCCTTGTTCAAGAAACATGTGCACATCGAAACAGGAATTCTAAAATTTGAACTTGATTTTTTTATTTAGTTAAAAACTGGGTTGGAAGAAATAAAATAAATAGGGACAAAGATGGTTACGTCTGCCGGCTTATAATATATATAAAAAGTTACTGACAGCTGAAGATATTATGACTTGACGTGAAAGTAGATCTGGTAACTTTTCTAGCTGTCGGATAAGGTTATTCCTATGAAAGACTGCCTACAGCTCTCAACAACAATGAAACGCCCCAACAATAGCCCGCGTGGCTTACAGCTCATTCTTGCAGGAAGGAATATTTGAGATGTAAAAAGAATATTTATTTATTCATCAATCATCTATCGATTAGTTTATTTTCGCCACAGATATATAGATAGATAGATAGATAGATAGGGCTGTATGTTTTCTTCTTCGTGCTCGGCGTCTTACTACTATCCGATTTTCAAAGGAAGAACCTTATCTGACAGCTAGAAAAGTTACCAGATCAATTTTCACGTATTAATACGTCAAGTCGTGTTATTTTCAGTTGTAAATTTTGATAGATATCAATACTTATAAAACAATACTAATAATATAGTAAAATTTTATCATTGTTGACTGCAAAAAAAGTTTGTATTTTTTTAAAGGCCCTTCCTATGAAAATTGGACTATACTTGTCCGTAATGTCCGCATATTAATTGCACTAATGAGCACTAATGAGGAAGGTAAACATTAGAGGAGAAGTGTTTGCCACATTTACGCGGAAGGAGAGTGGGAAACAATTGAGTATATAAAACACCCACATTGGTGAGCATGCAGACTATGGTGTCAACCTCGTCTGGTTTGGTTTTGACGGTGATAGAGAGGTCACTGTTAAGATCCAGATTGTGTGTACTGAGGGCGTTTTATTCCTAAATGGCTTCCTCCGCCCAAATAAGGGTACATTTCCTCTGAAACTACCCTGCTGAGATCGGAAATCCCAACTTCCTATAACCTGCAATCCAGGCTACTGTGAGATTGTCACCACAGACAGTGTGACCACCTTTGTACAGGATTATCAAGGAGTAAAGCTTGGATTCACATGTTCACCGTTGATTGCGATCAGAATCTGTTTGGAGCAGCAATTCACATGTTTACTCAAATGTACGTTGACCCATAATGCTTTGTAACACAAATTATAAACAGCCGATTACCAACATGTTCAATTTTCTATTGGATAAACAGATATTTAAGATTAATATAAAGTTGGATGTTTTCAAATTATTCTGTTGCGTAGTGAAACAAATCTAATCAGAACAAGAACGACACAGACGCTATTTAAAATCATTTCACAACAATAGATGTGGTTGTCTATTAGTATCTCGCTTTGCAAGCGCATGCGCACTGGTTGTGTCGTTTAGCCTTGAAATTTGATTAGATCGGCGCAGGCTGATGTTGTGGCGCGGATAAAAGGAAAATTGAAGTTATTTCAAAAGTCGCGCCGAACGGACAACGCCGATGGGGCTGGAATCCTGTGATTTGGTTTAAACCGCGTCACGTGATTACTTTTCTGCTCTGCTCTGGGTTTTTTCGGTGAACGCGTGAGTCCACAGTAAGTGTGAGTATGGTGTTTTCAAGATGTGTCTTTCCCATCCCTCTGCCAGATAAGATGAAAACTGTCCTATTACCACTCTCCTGTTTTATTGAGTGAACTGATTGCCGAACCCTTCCTTCGCCTCTGACCAGACGTGTATTAATCACAACTTGTGAATGTGTGGAATGCCAGGCCTCCACCGTGGTTCGGATTCCACGTTAAACTGTAGGTCCTCCATTTCATCTCACAATCACCCTACCATTACACATTAGCGTAAGTGCGTATAACCCGAACGGGTAGTAAGACGCGATGCTAATAATAATAATAATAATAATAATAATAATAATAATAATAATCTTAAGTGAAATTATTTACACTACTAAAAAACTTTATAGAGCACAGAAATAAACAAAAAGTAGGTATATAACCTCTACTGGTTTCCTTTCCGTGGGACTGGTGAATGTAAAGACGTTATTTTTTAGTGACTCGATGCGACGCCTTCAAACGCGACGTCACGCTGACGTCCACTGGGCGATCAAGAGACGTCCTCACAGCGCACCACTGACCTCCAGCACGTTCCAAGCCGAGATAAGACCGGTTCTGGCGTTAGCCTTCCTGTTGTCCACACTTCCGCTGAGCAGCGACCCCAAGACAGGCCGACCCAGGGCCTCGCTTTTCTCGTGGGCCACTCTGTATACACTCCTCACGTACAGCGTCTGGTCCGTCTATACTACACTGGAGATAAACACCAGGTACAGTAGAGGTCATGGTCCGTCTATACTACACTGGAGATAAACACCAGGTACAATAGAGACCATAGTTCGTCTACATTACACTGGAGATAAACACCAGGTACAGTAGAGGTCATGGTCCGTCTATAGCACGCTGGAAATAAACACTGGGTACAGTAGAGGTCATGGTCCGTCTATACCACGCTGGAGATAAACACTAGGTACAGTAGAGACCATAGTTCGTCTACATTACACTGGAGATAAACACCAGGTACAGTAGAGGTCATGGTCCGTCTATACTACACTGGAGATAAACACCAGGTACAGTAGAGGTCATGGTCCGTCTATACCACGCTGGAGATAAACACTAGGTACAGTATAGGTCATGGTCCGTCTATACCACGCTAGATACATGCATCAGTTACAGTAAATGGGGGATCTAGGTCCGTATACACTACTCTAGATATAGCGGTAGTAAATAAAAGTTGACCTTAGCACGTTGTTGTCACCAGGGTCACGCAGATCGACTGGCGTCTGGACGGTCGTCTGTCATTTTACCGTGGGGTGCTGTACCTCGCCATCATCCCTTCTATCCCTCTGACCCGCTGGACGATTGTCGGCAGGATGGTGAGGTACCTGAACCAGTGGTCTGAGTTCGAGGCCCTGTACTGGCAAGTCACGGGCTCAATGCTGTCTCTTAGAGTGAGGAGGAAGGCCCTTGTACTGTCTGTGGCTCTACCCCTCGTCACTGCGGCTGTCACCTACTACAACACTCTCACCATTCGCAAGTTTACCTTCTGGTGAGAGCAGTGCGACGGTTAGTAATAGTGTACTTAGGGATGTATCGATACTTTATTAATATCGAGATTTTCCTTTCGATATTAGTTTTTTTTACTTGACATTTTTCTTCCGATATTTTTAATGAGTACAGTATCGATACTTTTTTTTTTCGATACCACATGCCTAAGTGTACTCCCTCGTCCTTGCATTGGTCACACCTTACAAAACCATTATAGTACCAACCTACACAACTTTATGTTTTGGTGAATCCAATGCAGTAGTTGGTAGTATAATGTATCGTACAGCCTCTCTGAAATCACTGATGAAAGGTGGAGAAGGTAGTGAGTGACCATTTAAATGATACCTCATGACTGCCTCTGTGGTCTAGTGGTCAGAGTTCCTGACTACAGATCCAGAGGTCACGGTTTCAATCCTTGAAGCCTCCAGATTATTCTGTGAACCAGTAGGTCCGGGACGGTGTTAACTCGGCCTCGTGAAGACAAATGAGGAGCTACTTGAAGAAAAAAAAGTAGCGGCTCTGGTCTTGTGACAACAGAGATTAACGGCCGGAGGGTTCGTTGTACTGACAACATGACACCCTTTATCCACAGAAGTTGGCACTATCCTTGCCAACAGATGGTTCGGTTGGTATAGCTCGATTGCGGGTTGACGTCATGGAGTTTTTTTTACTACACCTTATATAGTCGTACGGGAATCGAACCCGGGAACCTTTGGCTTAGCGCGCCAATGCCCTACCAGGGATCGTCCTGTGCTCGGGGTAGTGCTTCACTCATATTAATTTTAAGGCAGAGCCTGTGAGGAACGTGTGGCTAATATCTGCCGCTAATACCTATAATAATTGATATCACAGCCATCTGACACCTTAGCTCAGTCTGTAGCGTGTCTGTTTACTGAGATAAGGTTCCCGGGTTCGATTCCCAGGTTGGCCTAGAAAAATTATAATTGGTGAAATGTGGGTTTCCCCTTTCACAGTGATTAATTAACGGGCTGGGGGCTGGATTTTGTGTCTGTTCTAGTTTTAAGTTAGTTTATAAGTCGTGTGCTTATATAATCAGTCGGTTCAGAAAGTGCACGTTAAATACCTCAAATAAATGAAAATAAAAAATTATATCACAACCTTCGGTGAATCTTGGTTTTGACTGATACTGCCAATAGTACAATAATTAATACATTGGTTATACATTTCAAACGAATCAAGATGGAAGAAAGCAACGCTATATATACAAGCTGTTTGGAAACTCGTAGCCTAAACTGCACATAGTTTGTTTGAACCAAAAGTAGTACAAAATCCCTGTAAACTTACATCCTGAAAACTATGATAATATAATTAAATTGTGTTCAAAGTTTAGGCGTACAGCGCCTGGAGATCAAAGCTGTCAAGCATGCGTGTACAGCAAGTTGCATATGAGTTAGGCGCACGGCACTACACATGTAATAATGGCAAACACTTTCTTTGGTTTAGGACCGTTAATGATGATCCTCAGAACGTATTCGCATTTCTAGATGGACTGGTGTGTTGTTTACTATTAATTGTGATATATTCTGCTGCCGTGCTCCAAGATGTCGAGGTGTGTAGCGCCACACGCCTAGCTCCTATGCAACTTGTTTTACACGCATGCTTGAACAGTTTTGCTTTCCCGGCGCTGTACGCCGAAACTTTGAACATAATTTAATGGTATTATAATAGTTTTCCGGATGTAAGTGTACAGGGATGTTGTACTACTTTTGGTTCAAACAAGCTATATGTGCAGTTTGGGCTATGAGTTTCCGAACATCCTGTATACTGAAATGTATAGCTTTGCTTTCTTCCATCATAATACTTGTTCTAGCAAGATAACGTGGACTTGAGTTGGGTATATCATCGCGAAGGGAAATGTTTAATGCCGATGTCGGTGATATTGTCACAGGTTCGTGCCGTTATTCTGGTACGCCATTATTCAGAGGTTCCTACTGGATGCTCTGTGGCACCTTGTTTCCTATACTACATGAGATCCGCCATTTTTAAACCAGACCGACCTGAACACCAAAGAGCAAGTAAAGACAAAATTAAGGAATCAACACAACTACTAGGTGAAACGTATCCAAGTATTCAACTCGACTTATACAGGGTGGGCCCGAAACAATTAAACGATAAGTAACTTGAAAAGTAACACTTTAATCGAAAAGCAAATATTCTACAGCTAAATTAAACCAAACTATATAATACAATTTTTCCCTTTTTTGTCACTCAGGTGATCTTCACCGGACGTCAAACAAACGTCAGCACATTGTCCATCCCTTTCCTCAGCATAGACAATCTAATTGTTTCCGCCCCACTCTGTATAATAATTTCTGGGGCCTCCTGATTAGAGTCGGTAATGAATCGCTCTAATCCACTTGATGAGTGCTCACACTAATTCATCAACCGGGATTCAAACCTTACTTACCTGAAGATGTTTAACAAATGGTAGGCAAACAATCAGAAGAGAGCAAAACTACTTATTTTGTGATGATTTTATATTTCTATGCGCCGTTTTAATGGCTCGTTTACACTCAGCCGCACTCATTTCTTCTTACACTTTTACACTTTCACAGCCACACAGGGTTTTAATTTTCGGAAATATTCCTTTTTTTTTTATATAAAGAGAAGCATGTAACACCCATAAAACACAAAGATATTTCCGAAAGTTAAAACAATGTGTAACTGTTGAGGTGTGAAGAAGAGGGAAGTGTGAATACGTAATAAGAAATGAAGAAAGAAGCGTGTGTGTATTTCTATCTATACCTCAGTTTTAGCTTATGTGGTGCTGACTGACAGATCACAGCTGACTTCTGACAGTCAACATTAAGGTATATACCTAAATTTTGACTGTCAGAAGTGACAACTGCTAAAGACATGTTTTTTGCAGATCATATGGTTCGGCGTAGGGATACATAATTTGGTCTGGTAGCTTTTCAAAGCCGTCAGAAGTCAGCTGTGAGCTGTCAGTCAGCACCACATAATCTAAAACTGAGGTATATCTAGGCCTAACCTAACTATCTTTTCAGGTTGGCTTCCTTCCCTATCACTTTACATTATTGTGCAGTGTTTCTACACTGCCGTTATATTTATTACAAGCTATGAACAAACCCGATCAGAAAAAAAAACCCACTACGTGTAGGGATGTGAAAAAAGTATCGATACTTTACTAATATCGATATTTTCCTTTCAATACTAGTATTGATTTACTCAATACTGTTTTCCTATACTTTTACTGATATTAGTACTCACACTCCGGTATCGGATCGGTATCGAAAGAAACATCTTTTTTTGTTATCTTCACTCACGCTGGGAATATTTACTAGGGTGGACTGTGGAAGAAGAACAAATAAAACTATTTTTAAAATTCTCCCTCATTTTCCGCAGGACAAGCGAGACGCGACTCTAACCATTCAATATCTTTTAGTTCATCCAAATGCGTAGCTGTTCTTTCATCTTTGTTTATCAACACAGCCGGATGCCTGACAGGGCGAGTAGTGACCAGTCTTACTACCCCTTCCTTTATTAAAGAGCACGGTCATCACAAACTAAACAAAATAACCTTTCGTAGAACTCAATTAGCTCAGTCAATTCAAGGGTGTCCCAAGCAGACGAGGCAGAAAAGTGTATATGCGTTCCGATACCGATACCTACTGTTATCGATACTTTTTCTTTCCGATATTTGAGTGCAGTATCGATACTTTTCTTTCGATACCACATCCCTAACTACAGGTACCCTAACCAGCTTTTTCAGGAAAACGTGAGTGACGCCTTGGTTCTGTCGGTAACGGCGGCATATTATAATAGGAGCTCAAATCAGTCTCGGTTTCTTCCACAGTGATCCGAAAATACAGGTGCTTGTGGTTGAAACTGTCTGAACTTGCCAGGACGGCCGGCTCGGCGATTTTTCCCGCGTACGTCGTTCATTGGCTGCTACTGTGCTGCACTATCACCCTCAGTTCTTACGGAGCGCTGGTCCATCTCACCGACATCGGGAGTTCTGATCAGAGCTTCAAGTTCCTGATAGAGTGCGTCATTGTCCTCGTGCAGTGCCAAGTACTCATCAACGAGCCCTATATTACCTCCAAATTGGTCAGTGGATCTGTAGCTACAGTCTAATCATGAATAATGATAGGGATGTAGGTTTAAAATGTTCGTGGAACCATTATGTCTATCTAGATTAGGAAACAATAAAAACGTAATTTATAAATGCGAGTCAATGCTGTCCATGCGCAAATAGTAGAGTGAGTGTGTATACTCGACAGTGGAAGAGCGGAAACGTTATCAGAACATAGTAAAGACACTTCGTGGAGTGATCAATTTTTTTAGCTCTCTTTCTCTTTCTTACATTGGTGTTTAAATGACATGGTGTTTATTAAAGTGCATAGTTAAAATGCAACCCATGTTACAAAATAGTTTCGAATTCACCCAGTAGGCACCGTCATTGTGTTATTTATCTCCCGATATAATTTCGTTGTTTCCAGCTAAGCGGTGAGGTGCAGGCGGAACTGCAAACGTTGCTGAAAAGCGAGAAGGCAACGAATGAAACCAAAGAAGAGGTAGGAAAATATTTTGGACTGAGATCATCAAAACTACATGAATAGTTGTGGTATCTAGAACCTTTTTTTAAGGTTATTTATAGAAGTTTTGCCTCCTAACATCTCATGGATATCAGAGGGCAATTTTAAATCACATATAAAATAATTCTTAGTTATATCGCTAGTCACGAGGTTTCAGGCGTAATTTTTTTAACACCGTGTCTTACTACCCCTTCGGGTTATACGCCTATGTACTAATTACACTAATGTGTTAAGGATTAGGGAGGTTGAATTTAAAGTGTACCCGCACTTGCGTAGAGAGAGAGAGAATGAAAACAATTTAGGAAAAACCCCTCTCAGCACACCCAAATGGGATTGAACCCCCGATCTCCCCATCTTCAGCAATCTAGTATATTGCCAGAGTACCGCCTTAGAGGATGCGGCCACCGAGGCGGGTAAGGCGTAATTCCGATACGAGACTGGATTGTTGGAGACGAGTCGGTTGGGGTTATAATACCGGTCTACTTCACTAATCATTAATAAATATACACATACCCTGGTCGGTTATAAGTAGTAAGATGGTTGATGGTGTCCACAAAATGGAAACTGTCGTTACATTGAGGAAATAGTGGTATGAATTGAAAATTCCCCCATGAAAGTTTCTACCCCATATATCCTTTGTTCACCCTGAAAGATAGCAAGCATTCCTTGCTTTATTCCGCTATGGTGTGGCATATATTATAGGAACAGGGTGTGATCATTCACGGTAAGACTGATAAACTAAGTGTGCTTTGGACACAATTTAATAGTATTATCATAGATTGCCGGATGTAAGTGTACAGGGATTTTGTATTACTTTTGGTTTAAAAAAGTTATATGTGCAGTTTGGGCTATGAGTTTCCAAACATTCTGTATATACAATAACATACCATTCGTGAGCTAGACAGCTTGGTTTAGTCGACAGTGCGTTTACATAGTGATCCAAGGGCGCCAGGTTTGATTTCCAATGAGAGCAAAAAAGATAGATATATATTACTGCGAAATTAAATTATGTTCATTTCTGACGGATGAAAATCAACATTCATTCTAGGATCGCGTCATTGTTCTCGTATTTGTCATAGAATTAAATTTGGGTGAATCATTAATATAACTTATATATAAAAGATATTAAACTTTGGTGTAATCTACCACTGGAGTCAATGGCCTAATTCCTTTCTTCCAGATCTCCATGTTTCTACAAGTGGTTTCCATGAACCCTCCAGTAGTTTCCTTGGGAGGATATTTCACCGTCGACCGAACTCTTCTGACATCGGTAATTGAAATGCATTTTTATGGGTGATATATTAAGATGGATGCTGTTTTATCATGCTATTCTGCGCCGCTTTTCACTTTTTTTTATGTTTTATTTTGCTCTTACCCGCCTTGGTGGCGTAGTTGGCTAATGCGCTGGTTCGTGTTGAGCCAGACTGCCGAGGACGGGGAGATCAAGGTTCGAATCTCGGTCGAATGAACTGGGGGTGGTTTTTTTCTGAATGGTTTTCCACTCTCCTTCCACACAAATGTGGGTTCACTTCCTCTAAATACAACCTTCCCAATTCCTAACACATTAGAGTAATTAGTACATAAGCGTATAACTCGAACGGGTGGTAAGACGCGGTGCTTATATTATTATTAATAGTTTGCTGTTGAAAAGAGAATACAAGGGATAACTTGACTTACAGGCCCCATAGAGAAAAGTGTACCATCTTTTCTCTATGTAAACCCTAAATCGGGCATGTCCAATCTCTTGGAGGGCCGCATAGGTTCTTGGGGAATTGGCCGGGTGCCATACATGAAATTTATAGGACCTGGTGGTCAAATATGATTAAACATTAATGAATAATTTTTATTTTTAGCAAATACATAGGCTACATACTTTTTACACAAGTTACATTAGGTCTTTAACTTACGATTCTGGAAACCTAATGGAAATTAGCGGGCATTTACGTCAGCTCCAAGAGCCTTACTGGTATTTGTTGTTTATTTATGAAATTTAAAGGGTTTCAATTTGAGATGATGGGCCGCGGGTCGGCCATGCTCGCGTCATCCGATATGTGAAATATATCGGCAAGCCGATCGATATTATCATTATTTCTATTATTATTAGATGTTCTGTCTTACGACAGATCTATTCATTCCTTTTGTCAGTGAACTTAGACTACCAATACGTCCTGTCCACAACCTCCTCCTTTAGCTCCAATATCAGATATTTAATCAATGAAATGAATAAATCGATATACATTTTTTGTATCGATTTATTGTTGCCATACTAATACTAGGTAGTTGTACGCATGCGCATAGCAATGATTATTAATTTGGCTTTTTTTTAATGTGTTTTGCCTTGAAAATATTGTAGATGTTTTGTTGCACATAGTGTATTTTGTTTGAAAGATAGCAGTTTAAATACTTATTCCTGTTGACGTTTTGTTGCACATGGTGTATTTTGTTTAAAAGATAGCAGTTTAAATACTTATTCCTGTAGATGTTTTGTTGCACATGGTGTATTTTGTTTAAAAGATAGCAGTTTAAATACTTATTCCTGTAGATATTTTGTTGCACATGTTGTATTTTGTTTGAAATCTTCAACACGTTTACAAACAATACGTTCTTCTCTTGTTAACAAAGGGAACTGAACGTGCACGTTATTATCTTGTTGCAGCTATTGAGTACCTTGATTACTCACTTGATAGTATTGCTTCAGTTCCGATTGAATATTCCACAAGGGACTGAACGTGCACGTTATTATCTTGTTGCAGCTATTGAGTACCTTGATTACTCACTTGATAGTATTGCTTCAGTTCCAATTGAATATTCCACAAGGGACTGAACGTGCACGTTATTATCTTGTTGCAGTTATTGAGTACCTTGATGACTTACTTGATAGTATTGCTTCAGTTCCGATTGAATATTCCACAAGATGGCAATACAACTACCAACACTACAACGCTAATGTTCAATACGACTGATAGTATAGTGGAGTGAAACTATACTCAAATAAATACGATTGAAAACGTTTGATACTCCAATCTTGTTTTATTATGCTCACAAAATTGCACATTTCCCGTGATCAAAGGCAGTGACGCATCCAGGGAGGATAAAAGACAGGTGGGTGAGTCAATGACGTGAAGAATTTGCCCAACCCTTTCAACCCAATCCCACCACAAAGAGTTATTTGAAAGTTATATCAAAAGTGACAGTCAAAGACTAAAGTTAACATGACGTGACGCATGAATATGTGAAAGTAAATCGATACCAACATATTCTCACGAAAATACGTATTTGACAGCTAGTAAACGCTACTTTCTGACGATGTAATCTGCAGCTCTAACTTTTGATAGATATTATCGATACCTATAAAAATAACACCAACAATAGAGTAAAATGTTATCAATGTTGAGCACAAAAAATATGTTTGTCTTTTCAAAAATATGAAAAGATGGTTAAAATGTCAATCCGAAAGAAAATCAAGGTAGACCCCTGTAGTAACTTTACCAGCTGTCAGCAGCCTTTGATATGAAAATATGACAGTTAGCTTGCTTAATCTATTTCGGCATGAAACGATCTTTAAAGCACTTTCCATTATAATGAGTGAATCAATAATAATTCATGTTTTTGTTGCGTTTAATAGTTAAGAAAAAACAACAACAGCACTTTAGTTCGACCTACGACCACACCAGTTAAATAATTGTTTACAAAACACACGCATATACAGACCTTGACATCTAAAATCCGTCTCTCGCCCACACACGCTCCCAAATATGGTCCAGTGATGTCATACGCTGGGAAACCTGCCGGCCACAGATTATGTAAATTTGTGGCCTTTCCTTTGCAGATGTTTGAATGAATTAAAAGTAAATTAAGAAATGTAGGTGGATCATTTCCTGATTTCGAAACTTTTGAGTGGATTTATATTATTATCTTTAAACATTCACACGCAGATTTAAAAAAAAAATGCATAGCATCCTAAATTGATTAACTCCGAGACTATTTTATAATAAATTGTTTAGTACAGAGGTGGGGAACTTTTTGGCATTGGAATTCGCATCCCTTATCTATGGCCGCACCTCATTTCGGGAATTTCTCAAAAGGCTGCACACTCCATGTACAGTATTATTATTATTTGTTGTATTTAATGTGCACTTTTTGAACCGACCACGTGACTTATAAAATAACTGAAATCTAGACTAGACAAAACACCCAGCCCCAGGACGTTAAAGCATCGCCGTGAAAGAGAAAACCCCAAATTTTCTTTCTAGCAGAATATTACTATAGTTTTGAAAGTCATGTGATAACCAAATTGGTCGAGAGTTTTATTTTACCTTCCTCTCACCAGTCATATCTTGTTCAGATACTTTTCATTGGCACTCCACATCCTTATATCTTAGATTAAGTTAATAGTCGTGTTAATACAGACGATTGTTATTATCGACTAACTTGCATAATCGCATAGTTGATGTGCACCTTAGCGTAAGGGAATAAACCCAATTTATAAAAGGTACATTTCAAACCCTCATCAGAAATTGAACCTAGGACTTTTAGATATGAATACAGATCGTACAAGCGTGTTTGGAATTATTTTTAAGATTGAGTAACGTACTTTTGTTCTAAAATAAATATTGTGAGAGGGAAAGGGAGAGAGAAAAAATGATTTTTTGAGGGGGCTTCAACCCCTACGCCAAAGAGGGGTCCGGGGATCATCCTTTAGCAAAGTTTTGAAAATTAAACGTCTCTAAAAGCTAATTAATGTGGACCTCCTCTCGAGTTTGGTACCTCTGACAAGAAACTTTTGAAAATTGGTATTCGCTACCACTGCTATTAAATCAAGAGTGAACTAATAGTTTCCCAACAGGAAAATGTACTGTTAAAAGAAATTCCATTTTCGCTTGTGCAGCCTTAAGATTCCCAAAATATGGCTATTCACCTGGGTCCCAGACAAGGAAACGATAGATACACAGCCTTACGGGAATTTCACTGCGCTCCTTGAGCTAGGTTTAGTCCTTCAACACTGGGATCGCTAGGTGCAGTCCCAAGTAACAACATCGCTATCAAGCTGACATTTTTAAAATAACAGTTCACTTTAAAGATGGTTATACTAGAGAACAGACAAAAATTGCCTTATATTGTCAATAAACCGGCTTTCACAAAGCTACCTTTAGATAGCGGCCCCACCCAAATTCTCATACACCAACCATCCAAACGAGCTTACTCAGACTGTAAATTACAAAGAGAAGTAGAACACAATGGCCTTTTTTTTTTGTTCAAGCGAATGTTTGCAAATTGTCTAGGCCTTGTTTGGGTTACATGGATTTAAATTAATTACACTAATGTTTTAGTAAAGAGGAAGGTAAAATTTAGAGGAAATTTAACTGCATTCGCGTGGAGGAGGAGTGAAAAATCTCTCTCATTCACTCAATTGGGATTCAAACTCAGATCTCCCATTTTCGGCAATACAGCTTATTACTATTGTGACGCAACCACCAAAGCCTCCACAAGCTTAGTTCTCTGCCATTTTTTTTTAAATTTTTATGAAAGAATCAAAATTGTATATTTGTGATTGGGCTACGATTTACTACTAACAACATTGAATCATTAATGTAGGACTTAACAGGTATCAAAATGATAAAATGTAGATTTTCTCCCATTTCCTCTTCAACAGATTTCTTTTTGTTTTGTTCTGTTCAATAAACTTGTGAAAACATATGTTTATTTTCAACCAAATTTTAGTTAATTTTTCATAGTTATATATTTGCGAAAATAATTAGCTCATAGTGAGGAATGCCAGGCCTCCACCGTGGTTCGGATTCCACGTTAAACTGTAGGTCCTCCATTTCATCTTACAATCACTCTACCATTACACATTAGTGTAAGTGCGTATAACCCGAACGGGTAGTAAGACGCGGTGCTAATAATAATAATTAGCTCATAGTTATGTTCAGATGCTCTAAAATACTCTACCACAAGGTTAAATTCCTGAAATTTTTCAGCGAAGAGAAAGGGGGAGGGGTACCACACCCCCGGCAGATAGGACTACAATCCATCCCCCATTTGAAATACCTACATTGGCGTCCTTGATACTATTAATCCATTTTCTAGTGAAACGTCTAAATAAAACATATACATACAGGTAGTGGGTTCGGAAATATAAATATAAAAAGGCAAAGGATAGAATTAATAACCAAGATTGTAAAAATTACATCAAAATATTTTTATTTCACGTATTTATAATATATCCTTTTAGGTAAAGTAACAAGAACATATCTAGAGACAAACACCACTTGATTATCCCTTTTTATTAGTTTTATATAATTTAGTTTTAACACAATTGGGATTGTTAGCACTTAGGATTGCATGTTAAGTAAACTCCTAACCAACTGTTGGGCCTCACTGACTTTCGAACCATACATGTTAAAAAATAAATATTTTCCCCCAAAGGACTTAGATCTCTCCGAAACTGAGGGGATTAGGTATCCTCTAAAGTAGGGCCGTCGAGTCTGAAGCAATTTTGGGTGGTCGGAGTTGGTAAAAATGTACAGACTCCGGCTTCAAAATAAAAACTTATAATATTATAACATTAGGCAGGATCAAATATGAGGGAGGGTGATGGGCTAGTGCCCCAAGGTCTCCATAAATCAGAGGCCCTTACAAATTATTGCAATTTTAATAATAGCAAAATAGGAGTGTGCGAGGTCCACTTTTTTCAATTTGAAGATAAGTCGAATCCTATAATATGAGATATTCCTGAAGTCGAATTGAAGTTTGAATATTTAAAAAATATTTAATGTTAGATTAAAATATACTTTGCATAACTATGTAAATTTAGGTATTAAATATAATTTACAAAATGCTATAATTCAAACTTAATTAATATATTTTGTCTTAAAATAATAAATTAAGTTATTATTACAAAATGTAATAAAATTTTTCAATTTTTTTACACTAACACTAATTTGTGATGGAAATAACAGCGAAAAACAAACATAAATGTGTATTTAACTTTAATCTTTTGGTGTATAACCCAAATGGGTAGTAAAACGCAGTGCTATAATTTATCTTTAAATCTTTTGGCGAAAATTCGTTTTCGTCGAATCCGGAATTTTACTCTCCGATTGAAGTCAAAGAGAACAAATGTTCAAAGCAAAATCAAAGTTTTCGTAGATTCACACATCCCTAATAAAAAAAAAGATGTATGGATCTAAGTAGCCTCATGATTTGATGGTGACTAGACGCCTCATACTACCATTAACTGCAGTAAATTTGTTATTATAATTTAATATACATTTGCAATTTATGAAGGCGTCCGAGTCAAACGGTAGAAAAATAGAGGAGTTGGGAGCTGGAGTCAAACCCGCACCAACTACACAGTCCTGCTATATAGCAGGTACAACTTTTCACAAGAGTGGGGTGGGGGTGGGGGGTGGAGGTTAATCTACATAACACAGCAAACATAGGGGCCAGCAAGAAAAATGAAAAGGTGATGATAATGTTTATAACAATTTTATTTAAATTACTTAGAACCAAGATAAAAGTACAATATAGTTGTGTTATGATTAGTCCAGTATAATTAGTGAGATGACCAAGCCTGTTTTTGTGTTGCAAATTTTTCAATGATGTCCTTTTTTATTTATTTAAAAACAGTTGAGATTGGTGGGCCAGAAGAAAATTATTTGTACTTAAAATTTTGACAGTATTGAATTTAAAAAAAAAATGTGGCCCCCTTATAATTTTTTAATTTTCAATGTGTGTCTTATTATCATACAAGTTTGACATGCCTGGTCTAAAGCACACTGCTCGAACAATCTTGTCTATGGAATGATTTAAGAACAATTAAATTTGCTATCATCAAACAAACAGTTATAGATGTCACACCAAAAAACAACCATATCTATTTAAATAGTTTTAGATATATTTGTAACATCATAAAAAAATCCCTTTACATATAATATTTAAAAAATACAGAGTAGAGAACTTTGACTGAAGTTCTTCAATAAGTGTAAAACCCCCTACACATGACCCAATCTGCAGGGACTCTGCCAATCGGGTGGTGTGTAGGTAAATCAGGCCGACCGGTCCGATGTCGAGAGGTTGGCTCGGCCAACCACACAATCTCCCGACTCCCCACTTCAACACTCTGCAAGTTGTGTCATGTGTAGGACTGTTGGGTCAACCGGTCCGATGTCGAGAGGTTGGCTCGGCCAACCACACAATCTCCCGACTCCCCATTCCAACACTCTGCAATTTGTGTCGTGTTGTAGGACTGTTGGGTTGACCGGTCCGATGTCGGGAGGTTGGCTCGGCCGGCCACACAATCTCCCGACTCCCCATTCCAACACTCTCCAAGTTGGGTAGTGTGTAGGGCGGTTGGGCCGATTTGCCATCATTTCCCTTGCAGCCAACTGGATCTCGTTCTTTAAAAATATTTGCGTGACTAAATCTTTTTCTCTGTAGTAACCACTTTCTAGCCCAACATTTTTTTTATCATATTATGGTGTGTTTCCTAACGGAGCGATCGCGCCTAACCAAACGCCAGGTTGGGTCATGTGCAGGGTGTTTAAATTGATGACACTTGTCAAAAGGGACAGCTGCAGAACACACTTGGTGTATGAATACATGCCGATAGGCTCAGTAGCTTTTGAACTAAGAGATAAGGGTCTGCTTATGGCAACCCTACTACCATGTGGTAACATTGGAAACTGCCACTCTATTTAATTTGAAAGCCATGTTGTGTTTGTTTTACCAAATGTTTATATTACTAATGTCGGCTAGTTATATTTATATACAACTCAACAGATTAAAATGTATAAATAGTATAGTTATGTATATTAATATTTTAATGGAATTACCTAACAAACTACAAAATGGTTCAATTGATTTGATTCAAATCAACATTATTAAAAACTTTGCATAAGATTTCACAATAATATTTAAGAGAAAGAAAGCACACTACCTCAATACAGGACATAAAATGCTCTGCCCCACAACTCTTGATACAGTATGTCAGAATATTGACAAGTTCTATAAACATATATTTTTATTGTGTCTGCGACATGATGCCACTTCAAAACAAATAATAATGATAATCTAGGAATCGATTAAATATTAAGTGAAGGCTGCAATTTGTCACAGTTGTCACAATCAACAAATTCTTAACAATTTAGTCTGTTAAATTTGGAAGAAGGTACAGGAAAGCTGGGTAGAAACATATAAAAGGTTACAAACATAATATGGCTTTTACAATTAAAATAAGAACAAAGTTCACACTTTACATTGCTGCAACTAGACAAAGAGGTAAATGACTGCCTCTCAAAGAAAATCGATCATCACCAGCCGATCTCCTGACCTAGGTTTCATTATATCTGAACTAAGTAGAGTGTATGAAATGCATTTTCCTAAAAGAGGTTTTCCTTAAAGAGATATAATTATTTAGTCTCAGGTTTTTTTTTTCTCTCCCAAAATCATATTTTAATGAAATGAGAAACCAACATTCAAACACAAAAATCGATCACCAAGGACAGTACCGAGAAAAGTCTTTTTCTCGCTGGTGATAATTGAGATTAAAAAAAGTTTAGTAATTTGAGCTATATTGCATGGTACAGTAACCAGCCTTATGACATGTTGATAAGATCTGAGGAATCGTTTCAACACCTTAGCCAGATTGGTGCATGCAGCATTTGTTGGCCTGGAGCCTAGTAACTAATAAGCAGTAGCGAGGCGTCAGGTTAGGCAGGATAAGCTCAGCTATCCCAAAAGGTTTTGAAAAAGGAGGGAAAACATCCTTTTACATAAAACAGATTTAAAATAGAAATTGTAATGGTCATTTTTTAAAGTGTTGCAACATTTTAGCAAGCACGCGAAGCTCATATGTCAATTCAGCTTGGCAAGATAAGCTGATACCGTTCCGCATAACGCACCCAGAGAATCAGGCCTGTGGGGAGCTATAGAGGGTAATGTGTGCGGAAATGTTCATCTCAGCCACTGAAGGCGACCAGTAAGCCGGCTATCCCCGACTCTGAGTGTTACATTCTGACCATACAGTGTGTTTCAAAGGTTTATATCAGTGTAGATTAGTTAAGTTTTGTGATTGCGACTTGAATTTTATAAATTATTGAATTGTTTTAAATATCGGATCATAGTATATATCAGTAATGTTTTAGGATTTAGTGTGTGTACTGTAGAAAAAAATGAGGGATCCTTTAGACACCAACAATGACTCTTTCGATCCAGGTGACTTTTTGTAAAATAATTCTACCGTGGTTTTGTCTTTTAAACAGAAAATAGCAAGAGCAAAATGAGATATTACACTAAAAAATGAATAAAAAGATATTATTATTATTAGTAGTAGTAATATGCCAGTACTGTATTATAGAGCTTATTAAAAATCCCATTTTTACATCGTTGTGTGTACCCCTTTATGAGTGTTCATGACTCAGCTTACCCAACAATTATAATCACATTTCGCCACTACTAATAAGCCTGCATTGACACCAATTAGCAATTACTGTTCTGAACACATGTGATCACAGAAAGTAAGACAATAGCCGAGTTAGAAGCTGCAGCACCCTCAGAAAAGAGACATTGTTCCTAATTTGTGGAAATTCCTTTTTTTCTCCCGTTTGTGTATTTTTAGGAAGTTGCGCATTTCACACTCCCTCCTGATAGGTTACACTAGAATGATGCCTAGGTCATGGGATCAGGTAGTAACAATCCATTTTCTTCAAGAGGGAGTCATTACTTCATTGTCCAGTGGCAGCAATGTAAAGTGTGAACTGTGTTCTTTTTATATATTTCTATCCACCTTTCCTGTACCTTCTTCCAAACATAATATAATTACCTGCTCATGGAGAAAGTTAGTAAACTATTGAAAGATGTGCAAGCTCTTGTTTGTGATCCATCCTGTTCTCATATACATACAGATGGTTAAACAATTCAATTCAAACCTGACTCCTTACAATAAAACATTAAGTCCGAGACTTAATGAGTCATCTATATTCACCAGAATTTTATAGAAATGTATATAGATAAAAATAAAGGAAAAATAAATTAATAAGAGTAGATTTAATGAAGAAATCTCACCTGGGGAAAGAGGAAAAATGTGGGACGAATCCAATGCACAAAGGTGACATCTTTCGTTCTTCTGTCTTTATGGTATGAATAGTAAAACACACATTTAAACACTAATTTTAACACAAATTAAGTAATATTTTGGCAGTGTTACCTTTATCATACAAAAGAGGTAACAATGCTGAAACACTACTAAATTTGTGTTAATTTGTGTCATTGTTAAATACTCTATATTTACCAAAGTAATTTTTAAAAATCAAGCAAATGACCTACATAATCGTGGTTCAATGGAACCTTAAATATTGAGCCGAGCCTTTAAAGTTGTTATAGTAGCAATAGATTCAGTTTATGTTAGTTATAGCTATGGAATGATCATTTAATGTCTAGCGCTAGCCACACATTCGAATGTTCATTGAATCATTTGAGCATGTAAATTGTTAAGAAGATCTAACTTCTAAATGAACAACCAATGGTTGAAATTATGATTTCTTTGTCCAGGTGTAATCCTATAATTCTTTGTATAAATAATTTGATATTATTAAGGGCATTATTATATACTGACAAAAATATAAAGCGCTTCCAAACAAAAGTCTAACATTGTATTTTTGGATCTAAATCTATCAAACTACCACCATACGAAAGCCATAAAGCTGCTTTTAATAGACAAGAAGAGTTTCGCTCGATCAAATTTGTGTTCTCGTTGATATGGCGAACTAAGTCTGTTATGCTTTTGTCTTTGATATTAATATTTCTAGAGCTAGGAGTGCACCGTTATAATCCTTCTTGCTGGTTTGTAAGGAACCCCAGGATAGAAAAAGCACAGCTGTGTGATACCGTCCTACATCAAAAGAAAGCGATACTAGCAAAAATATTAATCACTTCACATGGATATACAACAGTAAGGGTAGCGAAACTTTGAAAACTTGTATTTGAATATTTGTTAACGTTGACATTTTGGAAAAAAAAAAAGTCAAAACCCATATATGTGGTTAATTTATTTCATTTTCTGTTATTCCCACAATAAAAATTTGTAGTAATTGACATAGCATTGTTATAATAGCAATGTAATTTATTAATTTTGTAGGAAATCTGTACAATTTTTGCAATAAAATATTTTTATATAATATTTAGTATCTGAAGTTATATAAATATGCATTTACATTACAACTATGCATATATTTTTTTTTCAACACTCAAAATTTGATTTGGCTTTAGATATATCATATAAATTTGATTCGGCTTTAGATATTTCATATATATTTGATTCAATCACTTCAATTCCTGAATGTGGACTTCATATATCCCTGATGTATAATCAACAAAAATTAGCAATAATTACATTCAGTTTGCTTAAGAGCATTGGGTTGGATCATTATTTATAGCTGGAGTTGGGTCGAATCCGCTATTTTACAAATCCAAATCTTTGAAAAAATTATGAACATGAAGAGGAAATATAAATAAAATAAAATGATAGAAAATTAAAATAGTAGCAAAAAGTTAACATTATTTCTTATAATCCATTTATTATAAGATTCATACAGTCAGTGGAGTGTCAAATTACTGGTCTGGGACTTTATTGTTAACAGGAGTGTGCGGGATTCCTGCGGGAAATAGTATTTCTTGTTCTCGGCCCGATTGTTGAGACAGAGATGCTATAATCTTGATAATTTAGGAAATTCTTCTTTCATCACTGAATATATAAAACAATGGATAATTTAATGTTTGCTATTATTATTTGATATGTGATAGGTATTTATTTTAGTTATTTTGGTTTGTTGACTTATTTTATATCTCACTTAGGTATTGATTTAACAAATTAAATATTGCACAGTGTTTTAAGATAGTATTAGAAATAATTATATATTTTGAATTCCCGTTCACGTCTCGAAGTAAGGGATTATAAAATTCTCGTTCCTGATCTCATCTTGATTGTTGAGTCTCGTTCTCATTCTCGTCTCGATTGAAAAATCTTGATCTCACACACCCCTAGTTGTTAAGTTCATCCTATAGTTATAATTGGTTCTGAACCACCAAAAAGCAGTATTAGAGCTCTTTAATCCCTTTCACTTGAATAAATGAAATTTTTTTTTAGTTTTTTTAAAAAAGATTTGAAGCTTGATTCTGACATTTTCTCAAATCCTCGAATATCCTTAAGGATTCGAGGTCCCATCCCTATTTATAAATAAGATGCTGGGATAGTCAGACTAACTACTGTTAAAATATAAAGTAAAAGCCATATTTCAAAATTTCGCAAACTTATTGTTTAGCTATCAAATGAAACGTCTATGACAGAGGCAAATCATGAGCACGATAAGAACATAGATATGGTTTTGATACGGCTTCAAATGAGCTAGTTTATGTTGATAATAATAACTAGATTCAAATTGCATAAGCATTCAAGAAGACTATAAAAATGTCAAGGTTAAGAAATAATTGAGTAAACAGACATAAAATCCTAATACATATCAAGTCACATGAACCTAGATATGTGAAAAAAAAAGAGAGAATTAAAGAACTATTGAATAATTATTAATATAAATTTAATATGAAATGACAAAAAAAACTTCACAAACAATTTGTATTGGGTCAAATGTGTACATTTACACCCAAAACAACATCCGTTTGAAAACTTTCCCCATTTAAAAAGTTAACTTTTTTTTTTACCATCTAATAAACAACAGCCATACATTTGAGCTCAATTTCATAAGGTAAATAGTAAATACAAATTTCACATAAATTATAAAAAGTAAAATCAATAAATGAAATATTTCTTGGTAAAATATTAATTTTAATAATCAACATGTTGAGTGTGATAGATTAAGTAAATTTTTAATTAACATTTAAGTGTGTATGAGATGTGGGTATTAAAAAAAAAATTCGACCATCAAAAGCTATCTGAATAAAAAATAAATGTAGTTAAATAATTTATTGCAAAGCGATAACAATGATATCCAACATTTTCTCTATTATATTAAAATATCAGCCACTAAAGGAGCGAATGTATTGGTCGGTGAAGGTCCGCGGTATTATGGGCCATGTCGACACGGCTCCTAGTGAGGAACAATATCAAGTTAAGGTGATCTCGTAACTATTTGGAAGCCGCTTCTAGTAATTCTTGCTCCACTATCCTCCTGTATTCGTCAAAACCTCCCTCGATGCTGTGCACGCTACCACCGCCACACACCCACAATTCCTTGCACACCATTCGGATCAAGCGTTCGTCGTGAGACACAAGAATCACACCGCCCTGAAAACATTTTTTAATTGTTTGAGAATACATCCAAAGCTTTAAAAATCTTTATTAGAGTATTTGCCAACTTTAATTTCATATTGAATGTGAAAAATAAATTCTGGATTGATGACTATGAAGCTCTGTTAAAAAAATATTCAACATCTAAAATATGTTTTTTTTTTAAATTGTCATTCTGTGGTGTTATATACAGTCCGAGTGAGCTACCCTGTACACATATCGAACATCAACATACCACCAATCATAAAGCCGAGCGAGACTCACCGTGTACTTGTTGATAGCTTTGCCCAGGGCCTCGATACTCTCAATGTCAAGATGATTGGTCGGTTCGTCTAGCACCAAGAAGTTGGGAGCTCCCATGCACATGCGAGAGAAAGCCACCCTAGACTTCTGACCTCCAGACAGGCTGCCCACCGTCTGCAGGGCCATGTCGCCGGTTACGCCAAAACTGCCCAGCTGGCGCCGGTACTCCTCTATTGGCTTGCCTGTGTGGAGGAAGGGAGAAAAAGAATGTCATCATGGACATGCCCCCAAGAGAGACAACTTAATGAGAGGAAAAAATTGTATTTATTTGGTAGTGGTGGACACACGATGTTTATGACAAAAAAAAAATAGAGATTAAAACTGAACATTTTATATAAATATGATTCCGATAGCTAGAAATAATTTGTCTATAAAAAGTTACAATTTTTGAAATTATCTTTTGCTATGTCCAAAATTTGATGGTTTTATGTAAAAATGAGGAAGACCAACTAAGTCTATACATAATTATGAATGTCAGAATCGGCCATTCACTGATTTTTTTGTATACATCACAATAAAAAGTGAGTTGAATGTTCTATACATATAAACACTTGATAAAATCAGAACTGACCAAAATTGTACTTTCTTTTGATGAAGATTTACAAAGTTTTTATCATTGTAAACATATATCTAGCTATTTTGGAAATTTTTTTTAGGGTCACGTCTTACTGCCCATTTAGGTTAATTATGTGCATATGTACTAATTACAGATCCGACACCTTAGCTCAGTCGGTAGCGTATTTGTCCACCGAGTTAAAGGTTCAGGGTTCGATTTCCGGCATGGCTGAAAAATTATTATTTGTGAAATGTAGGTTTAACCTTTTACATTGATAAATTAATGGCCGGGAACTGGATGTTGTGCCTATCCTAGTCTTAAGATAGAGTATAAGGCATATGAAGCTACGACAAGCCTAGCAAGCAGGTAGTGGAAAATATATGGCTTGAATAAAAAACTGGCCCAGACCACAAGATGGAAACAGTAATGGATGTAAAAAAGAGGTAAAAATCTTCGACAGGCCTAAGCCTAGGCCACAGGTTGGAAATAGTAATGGATGTGAAGTAATTTACTCATTACGCTAATGTGTTAAATGTTTGACAATGGCCTGATGGCTAAATGATTATGTGTCAAAGATAAGGAAATACGACCCTCAGTACACCCGACCGGGATTCGAACATCAATCCACTATTTATCGGCAATTCACTCTATTGCGAGTGATGCCTTGGACCAATCTACCACCAAAATGGGTCATGATTAGCAATTGTTTGAAAGTAAGTAGGTAGTGGTTACACTTAAATAGGTTATGTATGACCTTGTAGAAATTATTAACAAAACACACAATGAAACACAAATACATTAATACACTAGATTTTGACATTTGCAAGAGGATTACTCAGAGGAGACAAAGAAATTTTAATAAGAGGTTAATTTTTTTTATTTTCTTTTCATTTATACTTATTGAGCTTTTACTGTAGCTACAGGCTTTAGATTGGAATGATATCAATGTTGACTAGGGATGTGAAAAGTTCATTTTTTTAAATTCTAAGCAAACTCATATGAAATGATCCTTGAAATATTCCTGAAGCCAAAACAAAGTACGAATATTTTGAAAAAATGTTAATGTTGCGGGGAATGGGTGAAAATGTTAGATAGCTTATAGGGGTGAGCGAAGCCCACTTTTTTTAATTCGAAGCGAACTAAAAAATATGAAATATTCTAAAAGCCGAATCAAAGTTTGAATTAATTTGTTAGTTTTTTATACTTGAAAAAAATTATATTTTGGATATTTATAAAACTTTATGCACTAAAAATACCTGGAAAGTGTTTTATTGCACAATTGTTTCTAATATTTAGTTTTGAAAAATCAAGTAATTATTATAGCTTACAATTCAATTACATCAGGTTTTTTTTTTCAAAATGAATATTGTACTGTAGTGTACTAACAGCTCAGAATGGCAATAAGTGACCATTATTGACAGATATTCATAACTCTCAATGTCATATTATTTTCGAAGCCAAATCGAAGCTGATATTTGTTTACAAGTCAAGTCGAAGTTTCAAAGCTTCGCACACACCTAAATAGCTATATGAATTTAGGTATTAAATATAATTAACAAAATGTTATAATGCAAAATTATTGACATATTTCATCATGAGCTAATGAATTAAGTTAATATCATAAAATATATTTTTTATTTCCTATTTTTGTCTTGTGAACATTATAATTTGTGATGTAAATATCAGCGCAAAATGACAATTGAAGTTAAATGTTTGTTTTAACTTTAAATTTATTTTATTGTTGAAACATCATACTCGTCAAACCTGGAATTTTTACTTTCGAATCCAAATTGAATATGACAAATATTCGAGACAAAGTGAATGTTTTGCACACCGCTATTGTCGATTATGGTCCAGCAGATGCACACACCTGGATATTGAAGCTGCAACACTTCCACAGCTGACACATTCATCTCCAGTTGGTCCAAGTGATGCTGGCTGAAGTAGCCAAACTTGAGATTGCGATGGGTGTTCCGCATTCCTTGCGTGGGAGTGAGCATACCCATAATGATTTTCAATAGGGTCGTTTTACCCGCTCCATTGTCACCAACCTGAATAAAAATATGTGTCCCCTTTTTATTTAACACTACTACTTCTCAGGGTTATACATTAATGTACTAATTACAATAAGGTGTTAAGAATTAGGAAGGTTGAATTTTAGAAGGAGTGTATTCACATTTGCATAGCGGGAGAATGGAAAACCATTTAGGAAAAACCACCCTCATTATATCCGACCGGAATCGAACTTCGATCTTCCCTTCATCGGCCGTTTAGTCTATTGAAAGAGTGACACCTTAGAACATGTAGCCATCTAGGATGGGTTATTTTTAATTTATTTTAAGTTTTTAAAATTGATAAATCTATATATCCAGGTTTTATTCCTGAATGAATCAATAATCTTGTTCCTTTTTTGAGTGAAATATACCCTAAAAATTCTATTCTGAAATAAAGGCCCAGTTTCATAGTCAGATTTATTACGCCTAAAGTGCGAGTCGATACTAAATACAGGACAACACCTACCTAGAACAAAGTGGAATGGGCCAGTTTCGCATATGAAACTGGCCCGCTCCATTCAATTTCAGGTAGGTGACGTCTTGTATTTAGTATAGCGCCGCACTTGAGGCGTAATAAATCTGACTATGAAACTGGCCCAAAGAATGCCATGGTTTCGTTCCGGTCTGATGTACCAAGGGTAGTTTTTCCTTCTTAATAAGTTCCCCCCCTTCCCTACACACAACAGTCACCAAGTTACAAACATACGACCATGTTACAGCAAATACTTACGATACATATCCTGGACTCAAGGTTAGCCCCCAAGTTGACCCCAGTGAAGATAAGGCGCTCGGGCGTGTATCCGAAAGACACCTCGTTGATCTGGAGGATGGGTGGGGACAAGGGCTCCACTTCGGGGAACTTGAGGACTACTTCCACTTCCTTCTCTATAGCCTTCAATTCTGGTCTGATGAACAAATGTCATTATGTTTACATGCATATATAACAAGCTCTGCTGAATTGTTGTACTTGACCGATCAATTGATAAGTTTTAACTACCAAAAGATTACATCGCAATGAGAAAATGGGTGTGGAGTTGGAAATTAAACTTAGTTTAAGAACGATCTAACACAATTAATTATATTATATAGGGTTAATTAATTAATTTTGTTGTTGAATAACTCTAGAGTGGGGGTGTGCCAGAGCTTCAAAACTTCAACTTCACTTTGAAAAAAAAAATCAGCTTCACCTTTGCTTTGAAAAAATTAACCCGACTTGTACAATTACGGAGCTTTGCCAATGAAAATATTGACAGTTAAAATACTCAATTTAATGTTCAATTACAGCCAATCTGAACTCTTATGAAAAAAAATCTCAAGTGAATGGAATGAATTAAATACTGTGACAGCTTCACTATTAGCTTGGAAAAATAGAATGTGTAATTTTAAAAAACTCCCAAGGCTTGAGCACGCAAGTGAACCATACCGACTGAGCGACTGCTGCTGTTAGCAATGGTAGTGCCAACATTTGGGTATAGCGGGTGTCATGTGGTCGCCAGAACAAACCGGCCATTAATCTCAATTTTCTATGCTGGAGCTGCTACTTATTCATTCAAGTAGCTCTGTGTTTGTTCTCATGAGAATGAGCTTAACTCTGTTTCAGATTAATAGTAATAAAACCTTTTAAAAATGGTTTTAGTGTATAAGAAACGTTTGATATTTTTTCAAGCATAAAACTACTTAACAAAACATATTTGAACTTAGACTTCAGTCCACTTCGAATTGAAAAAGTGAACTTTTCATACAGCTACTCAAAAACTTTTTTAGTGATTTTTTTTATTAATTTTCATTATGATATTATTGAAGGAAATCTCCTTAATTTCAAATGAAACATTAAAATTGGGAGTG
>CABFWO010006395.1:0-35438 GCA_902155825.1 Timema genevievae | reverse complement strand
ACTCTACGAAATTATACAAAACCGTGTTTCAAGCCGGGTTGAATCGCGCAGCGTTGCCAAATATCTTCTTTCCTTGTAAAGAACTAATACCCAGCAGTCAGCTGCTTGGCAGTCTCTTTGTGAATGACTATAATCAGGTCACGTTAGAGCATCGAAAACAGACTGCCAGAGGGATTACTCACAGGAGTCTCACAGGAGACATCCGTCCCGCGACTATCGTCACGGCCCTTAGTCACGTCTTACATGGCCTACCCCTTCCTTTTGATCAATACACTTTACCTTCTTATATTTGTTTCTTCATTCGATCCATACTCACCCTCTCAATCTGCCCAAACGACCGTCTAAGACACTTATTTCACATTGACCTATTGGATTCTCTTTCAAACCACATTCCTTTAGAACCCATTCATTACTGACTCTGTACATACGAGTTTTTCCACATACATATTTTCTTAGATATCTTATTCCAACCGCATTCACCATGCTCTTGTGTTTCTCCTGACAAATCCTCGCTTCACATCCGTAAAACAATTGTACCGTATGAAACGATACTTCTAACACGTCATCACCTCCCGAGAAACCGAGAAAACGTGAGGGTCATCGCATTGAATAGGCCTCGCTGGGACTCCTGGAATCAACACAAAAAAAACAAGAGAGAGAGAGAGGAAATGAACATTGATTCTTCTTTCCACTCCACCCCCCCGCCCCCTAAAGTGCTCTCCAGGGGAGGTTGGTGGACGTGCAAATTCTTAGGGAACAAGAGGACGTTGATTGGTTCAACTATGAAATGGTTCCACGTGATTCTACCCTTTCTTCTGGTCAACTAGTCTACAGCCTTCCATTAAGAAAGTTAATAAAACACCAAGTCCAACATTAAGACGGCATTCTCGGAGGGCAAATCTCGGTCAAGGTGGACATAGAGTCATATAAGCTAATTCACTTTTCGATTTTAGTTAACTTATAGCAACTAAATCTTTTCATAACTCTCTTTAGGCAATTGAAATTGTATACTGCTCAATTTAGGAGGTTCTTAACGTTCAGAACATGTAAGTCATTTTGTGTGTGCTCTGGGCCACTATTTCAAGTATGTTTTTCTTAGATAGTTAACAGATAGTTAATTATTTCTAGGATGGTAGGCTTGGTGAAAAAGTACCTTCGAATGGGGATATTGTATGAATGTAATCTTTATTTGCCTTGTTTCTAAGGATAAGCTAAGTTATAGTTGGTTACTATCCAGGCTTTACTATCGTTAATTAGGGGAAAACTAATTAACTTCAATTGTTTTGGTTTTACACATAGTAACTCTGTTATTATTATTATTATTATTATTATTATTTGCACCGCGTTTTACTACCCGTTCGGGTTATACGCACTTACGCTAATGTGTAATGGTAGGGTGATTGTGAAATGAAATGGAGGACCTACAGTTTAACGTGGGATCCGAACCACGGTGGAGGCCTGGCATTCCTCACATTCACAAGTTGTGATTAATACACATCTTGTCAGAGGTGAAGGAAGGGTTTGGCAATCAGATAAATCTGTGCCGGGACCGAAACTCTGTTATTCACTCACCGAAGGTTCGTTCTGGTGGTACTACATAGCTTGTATCCTATTGAACCCCTTTGGGCGCGTACGTTTAGGACGTTTTAGGAATTAAGGTGTCTTCACGTTGCATGAAACGAGCCATGATCTTATGTTTTGTCTTTTATATAATCCCTCTATTCATAAAGTAATTGGATCTCTGTTGTAATGCTAACACCTATGAAAAGACTAGAATTTATTTCCTAAGGGTATAAACTTATTATTTATAGGAATTTGGAGAAAGGCTCGCTTGGCTATTGTGAACCTAGCGTAAGCTATTAATGTCATTTTATTTTCTTGCTTTCGCTGTCAGCTGGCGACAACGTACATTTACGTAACGGATCTATGCCTTTCATTTATTTGGTTTAGAGAATTTTTGTGAGAATGATATTAGATTATTATGATTTTGTCATGTCTCAGCACAATTAGCTATGAAGCAACGCCCTTCCGGTTTTTCTCAATTAGATGGGATCTCAGGTCATTAATATTTGTACTTAGTTTTTAAATTATGTACATCAACATTCTTGTTAAACATTTTACTTCGTAATATGGAATTTTTTTAATTTAAAAGATTTATTATAATTACCATAACAAAAATGATTATAGTATCGTTTTTCTGTTCACCCTATTGGTTTATAAAGCATTCCTATCTAATAAAAATATATGTTTAAGCTGTATCTAGCGAGTATATATTATAGGATGAGTGGTAAATGATACCTGGGAGGTTTAAAAAACATAGAAGGTGTACAGGCTCAGCGTTTACTCGGGGCATGCTGCCTAGAATATATCCTTATAAAAAAGAAGTTATTTATCATTTGTACCCAACTGTTAGCTACTGAGAGTAGTATTTGAGACTAGGCTATGGCAGTTAGGTGTGTAGGTGCACGATTTTGGCGTTAACACACTTTTATATACTGCCATCGTTGCCTCTTTTGATACTACCTCATTCTTTTCAATAGCACACATACATCAAATTACTCTCCGAGATGCATTTACCCGTCTGTCGATTTCACCATCTATCCTTCCATTTCTACAGAACATTCTGCCCAGATACACATAATTATTCACTTGTTCTAACAGTTTCCATTTATACTAAGTTGACAATCATTTCCCAATCCGTCCTTATCAAAAACCAATACCCTAGTTTTGGATAAATTTATACGAAGATCTATTTTGTATGTCACCACACTCAAACGATTTAATGCATTCTGCAAGTCACTTTCCTTCTCAGCCATTAATACAGCATCATCTACATAGAACAGCATTCTCACATTTACATCATCCAATTGTACACCAACCACGTCCTCACAAGCATCCCTCATACAATTATCCATAAAAAATTAAATAACCATGGAGACATAACACAACCTTGTCTAACACCCTATTAAATGTCCAACCATTCGCTCAAAGCTCCGTTCACCCTAACAAATGCTTTACTTCCATCATACACCACCTTAATTGCATTTACTAACCATGCATCCACACAAATCTCTCTAAGAACATTCCATAACATACTCCTATTCACCTGAACGTACGCTCTACCCAGAACAACAAATGCACAATGAACTTTCTTTCTTACTGCCACACATTTCTCAATCACCTGTTACAATGCAAATATCTGGTTCATGGAACCTCTACCTAGCATGAAACCACACTGCACACCCCAAATCTTGCCCGCAATTTTTTCACGCACTCTCTCTACTAAAACACTCCCAAAAACTTTGCCTGGAATACTCAACAAACTAATTACCCTATAATTCTCACATTCACTCTTACTGCCTTGATACAAAGGAACAATGGTGGTATTCTTCCAGTCAGTAGGAACGTTCACAATCCCAGCACACACATTGAACAACTCACACAATCTGGCCAGTAATACCGTGCCCCCACACTTAAGCATTTCACTTGTGATCCCATCTACGCCCTCAGCTTTGCCATTCTTATCATTTTCGTAGCTTTAAACACCTCAGCCTACTTAATTATTTCACTCCTTATGACTTTTCCCTTTTTTTTATGCTACTTTCTCCACATTTTCACCATACAATTGCTTAAAATAGTTTCTCCATCACTCTCTTATGCCGTTTCCATATCAGATCATCTAACCACGTCCATTCTGAATGCCAAAAGTCTTTACTCACACTCCTTGTTTCGTTCTCTTTACTTACTTCTAAAACAGCTTCGTATTACCTTAAAAATCATCCTGCATTCTTTCTTCTTCTTTTAATCTCATTTGCTCTTTAATCTCCTTTACTACTTTCTTTGCATTAATCCTTTTCTCTTTGTATACGTCCCACATCCTCTTATGTTCTGTTTCACTCTTCACAGCAATCATTCTTTTGTGTGCTTCTTTCTTTTCTCTCATAGCTTATTTTACCTGTTCATTCCACCATGCATCTCTTTATAAGTTTACCACCACAGTATTTTCACACACAACTTTTGCGCACTCAACTACAATTTTTTATTCTGTTCCAAGCTTTTTCAATGGCATTAGCATTTATTTCAACATTCCATTCATGCTCCTGTAAAGTCAATTTTTCATATTGCGCTCCCACACTTTTATCCTGCAATTTTTCCACTTTAACTATTACTCGCATACTACACTTTCGCTGCTTCCTCACAAAATGTCTACCTAATTCAACTTCTGAAATCATTAGAAAGTGATCCGTTACACATTCAGCGACACGCATAGCCTTAGTATTCTTTACTAAACTTCTCAGTATCTCATCTTACACTACAAAGTAAATCCTCGTTCTCGAATCACCCCTTTGCCATGTAAACAAGTGAATATCTTTGTGCTTAAACCACGTGTTCAATACAAATAAACCTTTTTCTAAAGACCGACTCATTAATTCATTACCATTCTCGTTTACTCTGTCATCACCATATCTTCCTAACACCCCTTCTGAATTCTCTCTTTGTGTACCCACCCATCCATTCATATATCCTAAAAAAAAATTCTTTCACCTGTTTCACATGCATTCAATACTTCACTGATCTCATTCCAAAACTCCGCTCTCTCATTCTCATCTTCATCTTCCACTGGAGTATAACCAGCAACCAACATAAATCTACGAATACTTATTCTCATACGTACCCATAGAAGTTTATATGACACCAACTCATATATTTTTACAAACAGCTTAGCTGTTGGGTTAAGGATTAAACCTACTCCATGACTTCCCCTAACTCATTCATCCACACCTGACCATAGTGCCAGGATACCAGAACCTCATCATCAAAATATCTTTCCCTTTCCGCTTGGTTTCACATACACACAAAAATCAATTTTATTCCAATCATCTACTCTAACAGTTAATTCTCTTTACCACACACTCCTCTCACATTCCACGTTCCAATAGTACATATTCTTGCCAGTTTATCAATCGGTGGGCTCTTCAGTTTTAACCTCAGTGGCCCATCATAGCTTTGGTCATCCAAGACTAGTGCACCACAGTTTCTTGTACTAATTTTAAACAGAGTAGACCAAGTTACTGGCCTTGATTGTACCCGCACCTATGATGGTATTCACTGCTTATGGTAAGGATGCTGTACCGATTGGTGTTGGCACATTTTAGCCAGTATACCGCAAGTACAACCATTGTTCAGTCTTACCCTGAGCGCGCTTGTACTATTCTAGCAAACCAGAATCCCTACTATAGAAACTGCCTTGCTGGCCAGTATACCGTTGCCCGTGTCACTACCACTAGGAAGTAAGGCGATGCACCGATACACCAGGACCAGCTTTTGAGCTAAGCGTTCTAAATAATTGAGAACGCACGATTTGATCTCGCTCACACCCCAGTTTCCCTCACCTTCACGCATTCTGATTTATCTAAGAAAATATCACTTATGGTAAAATTGTAAGACTTCAGCTTAGATTTATAATATAAGACAGCAACTTCACCCTTAGGAGCCGGTAACACTGCCTGCAGATCGTAAGTGGCAACTATAAAATTGGGATCATTTTTTTGTCGTTTCTTGTCATAATCTTTCTCTGCTCTAAATAGATCTTTCTCTTTCAGATTAGTATCGTACTTTTATTTCATTTATTCATTTTCATCACCTTCAGTGTTGTTGAAAGCTGTACATAAATTACACTGCTCTATTATCGGTGGGAAAAAAAGAAGAAATGTTGTATTCGCTATTAAAAATTCGTCTGTACCTACATAGTTTCATTTGCAAACGGGATTTTATTTTTTGTTACAGTCTTCTTTGTAAAAACGATAAAGATCAGCTAGTGTTTTCCCACCTTCTATGTATTCTCGGGTTGTTTGTGCACGTAGGTAGTGGCTTTCAAGCCTTGGTATTTTGTTTATGTGATTTCTCACACTATCTTTCACAACAGAATCGATTTTTTTTATGTTATCCATGTGTACCTCTAAATTCAACTATCAGAAATCTGTCATATTTGGTTTTTGATTTCACCGTTCTAATAGGCCTGTCATTAATGTCTAATGTAGACTTGAAAAACTCTTTACAAATTCGTACTTCTTTTTCTTCCTTTATAAATTGAAGGCCTGATTCGGAAGGTGGTTACTTCCTTCTTTTTCTGTAAGGATAAAGTAGCTTAATTTCTTTCATACTTTGGGAAATTGATGCTCACTGTTATTGGAGATCATTGATCGCCCAATATTTATTAAATATTGCTTGTCTATGGTCGTGGTTGATTTTTTTAACATTGCAATTTGCTTTTATTTGTGCAGGGAGGTTGCATCTTTCTAGCCCTGATCTTTGTCTTCTGTTTTGAAGTATATACATAGGATTTCCATTTTTTCATTCTCTTGGATCGGCAACATCTTTCTTTCCCTTCTTGGCTTAAGTGTTTTGTCACCGTTTTCATCTTCGATATTAGTGGTCATGATTAAGTTGGCACTATTTTACGAATTTGAATCACTCAAGCTAGTAAAGGTTGCTTCAAAATCTGGATCTTTATCCGAATCGTCAATTTCATCAGCGCTTTTCTCGCTTGCTAACTGATCACTGGCTTGTGTCCACTAAAGTCTTCGAATTTTCATCTCCAGGTCTCAACTGTTAAAAATGTGCTATTTGTAATGAGTTGTCATTTCATATTCTTGTTTGTCTGCTTCAAGTAATGTCTCTAAATCATGGTTGTTTATTTTTTCCATTCCCTGAATCTTAATGATATTTTCTGCTTCGTTTCTAACTTCTTCTACGTCTTTTGTACGTTCACAAGTCTTTGGTGAAACTGTTTTGTTCGTGTTGCAAACTCTTCTACAATATATGGAGTTTTCATCTATTTTTCCTTTTTTTCTCATTAATTGTGTCTTTTATTGTTGATTGATGGTAACTTTCTCACCGCCTAACAACTTCGTTTTTTGAAACAATCACGTCATTTTCACTTTATTCAGTTTTTAATTAGCTTGAGCTTTTGATATTTTCTTATCAATATACACCCATACAGGTCAATCGTCCTCTTCTTCAAAGCAGTTTCAGAGATTTGTTTGAATTCTTGAGGATATTGAGAACCTGAAAAAACTCACTTATCATTCTATTAACCAAATTAGAGGTTGCAAAGAATATAGACTACTTTTTATGACTCCATAGACGTGTTCCGTGATAGGGCGTATAGTAATAAAAAAAAGTAAAAATTAAAGGGTTTTAGTTCAAAATAAAGTATATTACAATTAACATGACGTTTTGTTATTTATTCTCTCTGTTAACAATGTCAAATACATTTTGTTTATACTTTTGTAAATATTTTATGAAAGTATTTTTCCGTAAATAAATTTTAAATCACTTGAAGTCCACTAAGCTACTGATAGGTCTATAAATACGGATAGTATTCAAAAACAAGGAAAACTACATTAGTCAAAACCAACAAGTGGTTTACTATTATTTTATTTAAAATATAAGTGGTAAAAGTGACACAAGTCAAAATTAGTAAGTAGCAAACTGTCACAAAGTCAATGATTTTCTGGTATTTTACCAGAAAACTGTCTTAAGACAAAAGTTACACTTTTCCTATATTTAAAGGCATTTTTGTTATCTATATCTAACAAAAATAAAAAGTGACACAAACTGTCGTAAGCTATTAAAGTGAAGAAGCAAGAAAGCGGTGAACGGGAGAGCAAGAAAATAATTTTTGAGGTAGCTGGAGAAGTGATGATCTGTGGAAGTGGAATGGAATGAAAGTAAAAGTTAACATACAGAACTATATCCAAAGTGGGGATTTATTATTATATATAGAACTAGACGGTTGTGATCGATAAATATACCAATAAGGTATGAGTAATAAATACAACAGTGGAGACGAGGAAAATCACAATAAGCCAACCCTAGTGGGGTGGTGAGTGAAACTTTCGCGGCAACTATGATGGGTGGCAAAAAGGTTTAACGAATTTAATGAGGAGGTGGAAGACTTGATGAGTTATTTGGAAAGATAGGATATGCATTTATTGGTACATTATGTACAAGACGAATCTAAAGTTCCATTATTATTGACGATGATCGGACCAAAAACATATAAAGTTTAAAAAAAACTTGTTGGTACCAGATCTGCCCTCTTCAAAAACGTTTGTGGCGTTGGTTAATGTAATGAAACAACATTATGCGCCTAGAAAATCCATTATATCCAAGAGAGTGAGGTTAGGGAAGAGGTTTCAACGAGAAGGTGAAAGTATTGCGGAATATGCCATGGAAATTAAACATATATTGGCTTCATGCAACTATGGAGCGTTTCTAGGTGAATTTTTGCGTGATAGGTTAGTTAGTGGTTTGCTATCACAAGCGATTCAACTAAAGTTAATGGCGGAAGTGGAAATAACATTTCAAGAGGCACTAAACGTAGGACTGCGTCTAGAGGAAGCTGATAGTCAAGTGAAAGTGTTTCATAGTCATCCGGGATCAAGTTGTATAGAAAATGTGTACAAGTTGGATAGAGATGAAGGGTGCAGGCAACAGAGAGTTATACAGAGGGCAGGAAATATGGACAAGACAAAGGAGAGGTCCAAAGTGTATTCATGCTATCGTTGTGGTATTAAGAATCATTATGCAAATGGTTGTTTTTCAAAAATAGCAGATACCATAGGTGCAGAAAAGTAGGTAATTTAAAATTGGTGTGTAAAAGTGCTGGGAAAGTGCCGGCAGTAGAACCAGAAGTAGAAGAGGGCAGTTTGGATCTATGTAATATTCATGCGATTAATGTGAAAGATCTAGAGGAACAATGGACAGTAACAGTGTTAGTGAACAGGAAACCTGTATGGTATAGTCGATAGTGGGGCTGTAGTAAACATATTTTCCGAAAAGTTTTATAGAAATCAATTCTCACAAATTAAATAAGTCCGACATCTTTAAAGCTTAAAACATACTAAGGACAGCCACTTGAAGTACAACGGGAGTTCCAAGCAACAATATCACACAAGGGACAAACCGTACAGCTCCCGGTTGTAGTGTTAAAGGTTGGTTCTACAAGATCTCAGGCTTTATTGAGAAGAAACTGGCTCAAGGTATTAAAAATTGACTTGTCTTCAGTAGCGCAGGTGATTAACATGGAAGAAAAGATATATATATATATATATATCTGAGAAATTAACTAAAGAACACAAAACATTGTTTGAGAAACCTTTAAGCCCGACAAAAGGAATCAAAGCAGAGATCCTGCTTAAAGAAAATTTCCTCCCAGTATATTGTAAAGCCCGACCGGTTCCGTATGCGATTAGAGGACAAGTGGAAAAAGAGTTGGAGGAATTAGAAAAAGCAGGGATAATATATATATAATATAATAATAATATAATATAATATATATAATATAATTATAATAATAATATAATAATATATATATATACCACTAATGTGTGTGGCAAAGCACAGTAGTAAGGCAATAAGGTTATGCGGTGACTTTAAAGTGACTTTGAACCAATATATTAAAAGTGAACACTATCCTCTACCAACACCTGAAGATATTTTCACTGGTATCTTAGGAGGCAAAGTTTTCTTCAAGATTGATTTGAGCAAATCATATTTACAGTTAGAGGTGGGAGAACGCTCACATTCACTCCTTACAGTAAACACTCATAAAGGACTTTATAGGTTTGCACGCCTCCTTTATGGGATAGCAGTAGCAGCACAAGTTTTTCAACAATGCATGGATAGGGCAACACAGGGACTGGAAGATACTTATTGTTACCTTGACGGTATACTGGTAGTAGGTAGGGATAGGGTGGATGCCTACGAGAAGACATAAAAGGTGTCACAGAGACTAAAATAATATGGAATTAAGCCTAATTTGTCAAAATGTGAATTCTTGAAAACTTGTATAGTATTTGTGGGACATAAACTTGATGAGAATGGTATCAATCCATCGGATGGACTTGTCAAAGCTATATTAGATGCATCAATGCCCAGTGATGTCAATAGGTTAAGGGCATATCTTGGACTCATAAATTACTATGGTAGATTCTTAAATAATTTAGCAACAGAGCTTCACCTCTTATACAAATTATTGGAATCTAAATCAAAATGTAATTGGGATACTAACTGACAGTCAGCCTTTGAGAAAAGCAAAGAGTTATTAATAAAAAGTTAGGCTTCGGTACCATATAACCTAAATTTTCCAATTTAATTGACGTGTGATGCTAGTCCAGATGGAGTAGGAGGGGTGCTATCCCATATTATGGAAGATGGTACCATAAGACCTTTAGCTTTTGGGTCACGCTCGTTGTCTAAAAGTGAACAGAGCCATGCTCACATAGAAAAAGAGACTTTGGCTTTAATGTTCAGCTGTAAAAAAAATCCGTAAATATCGTAAGCCACTTACATCACTGTAAAGTGCTACAAGAGGGGTACCTGTAATGGCAGCAGCAAAAGTACAACGCTGGGCGATCCTTTTAACAGCATATAATTACCAGTTGGTATACAGAAAGGGAAGTGAGATTCCTAAAGCAGATGCACTGTCAAGACTTCCTAGTAAAGGAGGAAAAGAGTCAGAGCAGAGTATTAATTTATTTTCTCCCTTTGTGGATTTACCTATCACAGCCAAAGAAATTGGGAGAGAAACAAGAAAGGACAAAACTCTGAGGGCAATTTTGGATTTTACTTTGAACGGATGACCAAGAAATGTGGATGAAGTAACATTAAAGCCCTATTTAGATCGCAAAGAGGAACTGTCAGTTGAAAAAGATTGCCTCATGTGGGGAAATCAAGAAGTTATTCCTACAATATTCCAGGAATCAATCTTAGAAATATTGCACAAATAACCTCCTGGTATATGTCGAATGAAAGCTATTTCTCGCAGCTATGTGTGGTGGCCCAGACTGGACTCAGACATAGAAGACATGGTACGCAAATGTGACATTTGTCAAATTACACAACAAGGACTGGTAAAGGCCCCTTAACATCATTGGTCTTGGCACAACAAGAAGTGGGAACGAGGTACATTTAGATGTTGCTACAAAAGACAAACATAACTTCTTGATTATAGTTGACGCTTACAGTAAATGGGTAGAAGTGTTTCCCATGAAGTCTACTACATCCACAAAAACTATTTAGAAGATTCGGACATGTTTTGCAGCCTATGGTTGCCCAGAGAAGATAGTCTCAGATGGAGGACCGCAGTTTGTTTCCCAAGAGTTTGAAGCTTTTCTAAGAAGGAATGGGCTAAGGCATATCTGCTCTCCTCCCAACATCCACAGTCAAATGGTCAAGCTGAAATAATGATGAAAACACTAAAAAAAATCATTACTTAAACTGGTACTGCAAGAGGAAAGAAATAAGGAAAGAAGGAGTATACAACATAAGATAGATTGGTACTTGGTGGTGGTAAAGGGACAATGTAGGTTCGTGCATGCAGATCATCTCTGCAGCTCGGAAATAGGAATAAGGGAACTTCATAAATATGTAGAGGATACCAATCAATTATCAGATTTACAACAGGCACCTTTTCAGGAAATAATCCACCCACCAGCAAAAAGTCCTCCTGCTAGTTTACAAAGGAAGTCACAAGCACAAACTCGCCAAATAAATCAACCACTAACAAGCCCCTTGGAAGAGATACCCCAAACACCCTTTCAACAGACAAAACCGGCAACTTAAAGGTCAACTAACAAAAAAGAAGATTCAGACGGTTGTGACCTTTGAATATATCAATAAGGTATGAGTAATAAATACTACACGAACAAAAATTAATAATTCTAAATTGTCTTGAAACCAATTAACTACTAACATTTTGAAAGAAAAAGGTCATAACACTAAAATGTGTCAATTTTATAGCATGTTAAATATATTAACTCCACTCACCTCCAGCATCAAAATTGGCTCACCACAAAAGGGTCTTTATTCCTTTCAGACTCGATCAACCCACACAGCTGCGAGTCAAAAGTGACACTTCTTGAAGGACGGTGCGCACATATGACTGAGGGAATGTGATACTACTGCATTCTCGCGACCGGGCCTTAAATCTCAATTGTTTCTTTTTTCCTGTCGATAGGTGCTTATTCAAAGATTGTTTTCTTTGTCTTAACTCAAACTCGTTAATTTTTGAGTTGTATTACCTTTCTCGCCGGAGTGCAATATGGTTAAATTCCTTTTTTTTCCCCCAAAACATTTGCGTTAGTAACTTCTTAATGGCATGTTGTCTGCCACAATGACCTTTGGAAAACCATGAGTACTAAAAATATGCTTTAGCTTAGCTATTACTTCATGCAATTGTTCACAATTTATAGGTAAGAGCTTTAACCATCTACCAGTACCATCTATAATTTCCCACCATACTCACTTCCTTTTTATAATTATCAATGCCTCATCATTATTAGCGAAGTTTTGAAATTCACTCTTTCTACTATCACTAACTTGCAACTGTCCTGAAGGTGAATGAACTACTTCAGCCAAAAATGGTTCATCTTCAAACTTATATTTAATATACGCCCCAGGCAGCAAGTCAGCTACATGCATATTTTTACCCGGCAGGTACTTAGCAACTAAGTAATATTTTAACACTTTAATTTCATTCTCTGTAACCCCATAAACAATATTAAACTAACATTTTTGTTCATTAGTGTGGTTAAGAGCTTATGATTAGTGTGCACGTTCACTTTATGTCCATAAATAAAATATCCTAGTGAAACTTATCACTTGCAAAAACAATGCTTAACAGTTCCTTTTCAACTTGGGTCTAGCCTTTTTTTGTTTCTGTCAGGCTTCTAGAAAAGTAAGCTATGCAAGATTTCAACAGCCTAGACCATCTTTGGATGAATCACAGTGTAAAGTTATTACCTTTCTTGAATCAAATATTCCTAGCAGAGACGCTGAGCAAACTAAGCTTTTCAAAAGATTCACCACAGAAGTATGTGCAGGTAGCCACTGCAATTCAATATTTTTCTTAAGTATTTCTCTTAATGGAACAGTTATTTGAGACATGGTAGGTATAAATTTATGTAGGTAGTTAATCATTCCTAATATACTCTACAGTTCTGCTTTGTTATTTTTTTGGTCATCTATTGCCATGATGGCCTTGGCATGGTCAGGATCAGGTTTTATTCCACCCTCAGAAAACAAATGTCTCAAGTAGCTCACTACACTTACTTTATACTGAGTTTTACTCTCATTAAATTTAACATTCAAGGCTTTGTCTAAAATTAATTTCAGACCTTAGTCATGACTTTGTTCATTTTCAATTACTACAAATATCTTCAAAATAAATAATTGTGTTTGATTTATCAAAAAAAATTTTAACGTTAGCTTTATGAAATTTTACAGGAGCACTGCTAATGCTGAAGGGCATTCGATTAAATTCAAAGCAACCGAAAGCGTAATGAATGTACAGTACAGAGATTGCTAGATTCCACATCTAAATTTCAATTATAAACTCCTTTTAAATCTAGTAGAGTAAAGATTGTTTTGTTCTTCAGATTAAGGCTGATTTACTCTAATGTTGTATTTCAATAAAGTCCCTTAGTATTGCTTTATTAAAATCTTGAGGGTGCATGCAAATCCAAATTGAACAATCTAGTTATTGAATGACTACTAAAATGCTAACCCACCCTTAGGGGATACTCAGGGCCAGTCTTAAGCAGGGGTGAGCGGGGTATTTGACCCTAGCCCCACGATAAGGGGGCCCCCACGCCTCAGGTTTAAAAAAATTACATCGGAAAAATAAAAATTATAATTTGTATCTGTTCTTCGCTATCGTCCCACTGCCTCTTTACCCTCACGTAGTCCCCTCTCCCATGGCTCTATCGCTGTCGTTGGAGAAGTTTTTCCTTGCGTGCTACCACCCTACTGACTCATACTCCCCCTCCCAACAACGAACCCAACCCCGCGCGCCCATATCAATCCATTCCACTTAAGTTTCAGTCATCATTGTCAATTAGATCTGTACTGTATTTTCTTGCTTGGCTGCAGTTTACTTAGTTGAGTTTCATTTCAATAAACAAAATTTGCATGTACATGAAACTTGTTAAAATAGGCCAATCTGGACGCTTTTAGCCATAATGAACCTCACATCAATATATAATATACAGGAGCCCCGCTCACAGGATTTGCCCAGGTCACCGCAACTGCAAGGGCCGTCCTTGGGTCTACATTTTACTAGTACAACTTTCCCTTTTTCTAAGCTTATCAATTTATCATAAACCCTTAGTATTAATTTGCATTAAACTCGTCTTGATGGCCTAGAAACTGGCTCTGAGTCAGGTTTTATTTTTAATTTGACTGTGGTTTCAAACTAACTCATTCCCATAAACAAATCTCTGTTTGCCTCAGAACTTAACTTTAGAATTGTCGCTACCCACGCCCCGTGGGCCTCACGTGTCAGAATGGGTTCGGTGGGATGGATAGGTAGCAGCAAATAATTGTGGGGGTCGCTTAATATGGCTTATCGAAATAGATTAATGAAGCTACTAGTGTAAAACATGATATAGAATTTAGAACTAATTGAAAGATTTTGGAAAAGTGTACTCATTCTGTCAATGTCCCTACTCAGCAGTCCGTGCTCTGACCTACTTTCAATGCTATAACCCTAGCAGGTGTTGAACGCCCGACCATCCGGCACTGTGATCTTGTTATATAACTCTGACTTCTACTGTAAAATGGGTTGAGGTCCTCCACCGTACAGAACAGTGACTCAGTCTGTAGGATATTATCCCCACAAGTTGGTTAAACTTGGTAGCTGAGTATGTAGAGAAATTTATACTAGCCTCATTAGCAACTGGCGTATTTCTGTCCAGCCCCCACCTCCTCTCTTAAGGTCAAAACTAACTGTTGTATATAAAAAAAGGAGGGGTATTTCCCCTAAGATAATTATTTTGAGAACGCTCTGTGTAATGATACTTAGCGAAACAAACGATGTCGTTTAAAAACACGACCTAGTCTGAATGCTAGACTGCTGAATCAGGAGATATGATGGTGTGAGATCTTAAGATTTAGTCACTCTTACAGACTATAATTTACCTAAGGCTGCAAGCTATTACAGAATATATTTTAATAATATGAAAATCATTGCGTGCTATAAGGTTTAAGGCCAGACAACCCGTTAGTCTTAATAATGGCCTAGCCATTTCATTATCAATAATTACAAATTCTAAGAACTTTTGCTTCTTTTGGCTCTTATATTGAAGAACAACCTTACCAACAGGTTTATATTTGGCTCCCCCATAAGCTTCAATGATAATACTGGTCAGGCTTACCTTAAACAGTTTGTTTACTTTCTTAAACAGATGTAATGGAAGCACATTAACTCCAACTCCACTATCAAGCTTAAATTCAACTAACTTATCTTCTATCATTACTTTCTGTACCCGATTTTTTTCAAACTTAATATAAGGCTTATATTTATCAATTGGCTGACCGTTAGCTATTGTATAAACAAAAAAACACTCATAATTTGGTTCACAGCTCAATCCCAGCCTGCTAGTGAAACCTTCATCCCAAAATCCCCCAGAAGAAATAATAGGCAATGGGTAGCAAAGATATACATTTATTAAACATAAAAAAATATATTTACAGACAAGCAATAGAATAGCAGTGTGATTGAAAAGAGCTGGTATCGGCCCGTTAAGGCTAGGACTAGACGTCATGAGTAACACAATTTACTTATAAAATGACAAGGAATTCAAACAGCGCTTGAAAGGGAACAACCGACTCGCATGAACAATAATTACTACACTATATAATTAGGTCTGCAATTTTCGTAATAGGAAGCCCTGACAGAAACATAAAAATACAAACTAAACAACAACAACAACAAGCACCGGCCCTACCTATCGGCCTAAATTCAAAACGAGTTAACAGCTACCTCATGGTTAGTTAATTGGCCTAGAGACAATTTCAGCTACTGTACATAAATGAGACTAGAGGCCAGAATTCAAATTACTTAATATGGCCAAAAGTCAACAAACAGTGTCACCTAGTGACATTCGAACGATTTAACGTTAACTCTTCAAAGTGACCAAAAATGGGACAAATGAGAGGCCAAAGCCCATCACGTGAAAAAATTACAACAAAACATAAACTGGCCATCAATCAACAACCCATCCATTCAAAAATTAACATATTAAAGTGAGCTCAGAAGATAAATGGGACGCCAAGTACTCATACAATAATATTGTATTATAAATTGTAAACAGGTCATCTATTGGCGAATTACAAACACGCGTATGATTAGCGGCCTGGGTACAAGTTACAAATTGAGACCTTGTTACAGCATGGCACGCTTCAAACGCTTCCCATCAACACCTGAAAGTTTACTTTTCGAGTATACAGAAATACAGACTTACCACCTCCTGATTAGCTCAGCGATTGGGAATGGCTCTTAAAGGAACAAGAGGACCATGAACTGATCCAAGAACTCGAAAATGAGCTGCTGGATATTTGGGAAACGGACTGGACCTATGAGATGGAACAACACAGAATTGACAGAACTTCTTCAGTTGAGCCCTCGGCAGGGAGACCGGGCAGAAACATCTGGTAAAACGTTCTTCCTAGCCCTGAAGCTCTGATAATGCTACAATCAACAATCAATGAAGCCGTAACCACAGTCAAGACCACCGACTGCCTAGCTACCCTGGTCCGGGAGCTGGTAGAGCACGTGGAACGGCCACCCAGCCCCAGGGATTCAGCCCCCGTGGATGAAATAGAAGAGGATTAGATATCAACAGGCGACATCGCCTCACCTTTTCCAGGCTGGGGGAACAAATTAGACACCTTACTAGAAGAAGGCGTATCAAACGTCATCAGGAAAGACTGCACATACAAAACGGTAGTGGTCCCGGCCCTGAAACCGATCATTCTGGAACAACAAAACCAGATTAAAGTTTTGCCACGAAGGAGTAGTACTCCCTAGACCTACAGATGCACCACATTCCTTCACTCGGACACGATCCTCACTGGACATGCACATCATGTTGCAACGGACGCCTTCGCCCTGTTCCTGATTGCAAAAACCAACAGCACCTGGCGGTTTATTCAAGACTTTAGTCCTTGGACAGCCAACATCAATACGCCACTGTTTAGTTTGGAAGCAGCGGGAATAGCCCTCATGAAGATACCCCAAGGGAACTAGCTGTGTAAAGTAGACCTTCAATCAGGATTTTCTCAGATACCCGTCTCCAAAGACTCACATCGCTTCACAGGGGTTTACTACAAGGGCCGTAAATACTCAGCTACTCGTCTTCCAATGGGCCATGCTATGGCACCTGCCATCCTCCAAAAGATAGTTCAAAAAGCCATCGAGTGCATCTCAGAAGTATGCCCTGAAGTACAAGGAATCGCATAATTAAATGATTTATTATTTCACTCCGAAGACCCGGCAACCTTAGAGCACATACCAGAACTTCTTCAAACCTTGGGGTTGACTATCAACACAACAAAGCCATCATCCCGACCTACGAAGTAGCTGACAAACCTAGGCTTCATCGTGGACACCGAAGACTCAACACTAACGCTAGCCCTGGAGGCTCACGATAGGGCCATCGTGCTGTTGAAGTATCTCCCCAGGACAGATGAAAAAGGGACTCATCGCGGGATATTTTAGCTGGCTGGGATTCAACCTACAATGGCTACAATACGTAATAAGCCGCTTCTACCTTTGCCTGAATGGCTTTGCCCTGAAACTCCTCTCACTTCCTATTACATAATAACATATGTTGATATTTTAATGGGTAGAAACCCATGCCATCGCTTGATAGCCTATGTGATTTATATTATATCAATAAATTTATATTTCACTCATAAACTAACTGTTTTACTGAAGGACTGTAGAGTGTATCCATTGCCATGATAATTTTTTCCTTTGTTTACATATATTTTGTACACTGGGACGTTTCTTCCAAAACAAGCACTCTCAGAAAGCGGAAGCTGAAAAGTGGTGCGTCCATCTTGTTTTATAATGTTTCACTGGAAATACAAGCCCTGCCTTGCACCTACTGGAGCACAGGTCCATGTATTATCTTTTGATTCTCGAGAGCTGGCAGCTGTGTACTAAATTAAGGAAGGTAAGCTACATGTGGTTGGTAGCACTGATTCAGTATGGATGATTAATGTTTTGGATGTCGATTAGTGTGTTTTAATCTTTATAAACGTTATCTAATTTATATCTTAAAACTATAGTAATTTTCTTTAAATTATATGATTCATTTCAGTTTTATTATTACTAAATTCAACTTATATTAAAGAAATGTATGGTTCTTTGAAGAGACGTAACATTCACAGTGTTAACGATTACTGTAAACAGTTGACTGTTTTTTCCCGTTTAAGTCAATGAGACTGGAGGGGGTCTCAGACATTTTATTATTATTAGTTGCCTACTAGATGTGTTTGTGTCATTGAAGGATGCTCAATGGCTATAAAGTGTGGTGTGTGTTGTGTGACATATTGTGTGTACATTTTTAAACATTGTGTCGTCCTCGGAGGGGTGTTAACAATTCTGGTGTAACATATTTTCCGGAATGCCAGGAAGCCGATCAAGCAACGATCCGGATCACAAGTCACCACGAGAAAGTGGCGAAGATTCCGAGGATGAGAGTGAAATTTTGGAAGAAAGTCCATGTGGTAGATGGTTAAAAAGAAGAGAAGAGGTGAGTTTTATTTTAAGGTTTTTATTATTGTTAATGAACCTGTTTTATCCACGTATATGGCCTTGGTCACATCTGTATTTTCCTTCAGAAGAATCACACCGGGCCAATTATTTTGAATGTTACATAATACTGGGATGTTAATTCATACATCTTATCTATATTTTATATTAAGTACATTATCTTGGGGCCTAACATGTCATACATTTAAGTTTAAGTTTGTTATTATATTATAGACCTAATTAATTAGGAAGTTATCATACGAATAAGATAAATCCTATTGTTATAATATGTGGACTAAGTATTTAGCGATAATATTTTGACATTTTGTTGGGTAGAGAACTTTTATGGTTCCTTTTGAAAAAATAATAGTTAACAAAAAAAATCTTTCCATGGAGTGCTACTTATTCCATAACACACAAAAAAGGGTCCCATTAAAATATTTTGATTGATTTGGTAAATAGTTTGAAGCTTAATTTAAGTTTGGTAATTTTTTTGGAAGGTTAGGTTAAGTTTGTTTGGTTATATTTTTTTACTATAAACACATAAGCTTACAAGATTATTTTTATCAAATTATTATGATTAAATATAATAGGCCAATGTGTTTTTGTGTAAGCTTACCGATATCAGGTTTTTTTTTAAGTTGGCAATCCTATAGCTATTATTCCATTATTTTACTGTGTAGAATATGTTTATTGAGTTTTTTGTTATTATATAAAGCTAGCCTATATGTGAGAGTTTCATTAATGTTAATTCACTAAAAGATATACAATCTGTGTTTGATAAATGGAATAAAGATGTAAGATAAAAATAATCTTCTTATGTACCGGTATTTATCTAGGCCATTCACCCCTATAGGCTACCAAGCGAATATGGCATGTCAAAATATTCTCATTAATAGGGTCCTACTACCTGTATTAAAACATTTGTCTTCCATTTTGAGTTGATAGGCTAAGTTAGGTAGTAATTTTAGGTAGACTAACAATATTGACACTTTACACCATGGTATAAAATGATAAAAAGGTAGGAGTTCAATTCTTATCAGCTCCACTTAGGTTGTTACCACACCCTCACCTCGTTTCACTACCTGTTCGGGAAGTTACTGAGAGGGACAATTTATTAGTAATATTTAAAGAGTGAAGAACCAACAGTTAACTTAATTTGTTTCTTGTGGGGGGTCACTAAGATAATGAAACAGAATCACCGACTTAACATACAGGAGGGAGAAACAAAAAAACTTTGACTACCTTCTTCACAGTTTGAATTTGTCACATTTCCATTGGTGCAAATTCAAACAAGACTAAGTATGGTAGGGATGTAATGAGTGGTAAGTAGCAGTCAAATCTAGGTGTTAGGTCTAGGGTAGGGATGTAATGACCGATAAGCAACAGTCCAACCTAGGTGTTAATTAGGGTAGGGCTGCAATGACTAGTAAGTAGCAGCAGTGTTTCAAAGTAGTGCTGAATTGAGGAAAGCAGGCACTCTTGTTGAAAATACAGCCGGACTCCTACACTTGCAAAAAACGATTGATGCTACATTAGGAAACCAAGTCTTCCCACAACTATTGCAAGTGTAGGAGTAAGGTTTATATTCACATTATAATTTAGTTAATCAAACCAACAAAAGTTTAATCAATAATATTTACACTATAGCCTACAATCAGTATTGTAATGACCAGAGATAAATATAAAAATAAATGGTACGGAACTCCGCATGGACTTTCTCACTTCATTGTTTAAAAATGGTGATAGTTACTCAAAACTCGTAACATATGTGAAACGAATAATATACACTAGCAAATCGGAGAAAAAATTGTGTTATACTTACGTTAAATATTTTTTGACTCCTGGAATTAAATTTTATGATTTTCTTTTTAAAGAATTAAAGTCCTCACTAGTAGTGTATATTTGAAAAAAAAAAGATCGATATTGGGTTCACAAGAGTCCAGGGGTGCATCCAGGATTTTGGGCTGGGGCCCTCCTTTTTACATAATAATTTTCATAATTGCACCATTATACATTTCAATTACTGTACTATTTGGAAATTTGATTCAAAGTAGGGAGATAAGAAGGAAAGAGAATCAGCAATGCCCCTAAAAAGTGGGGCAGGGAAAAAATTTCATTTCAAAGGATGTAAATGGTAATATTTAAGCTAATTTGTACCAAATTCGGATTCTTGGCCTACCCTCTGTCACTGTGTATGCCACTGGTTAACAGGTCTGTGTTTACGCATTCTTCTTCACACCCAGGATTGCAGTTGGGGGGCGGGGGGGGGGGGTTATGATAATATCAACTGCCACTTCCCCTCTTCCCGATACAATAGTGTTTACATAATTGCTCTAAAATAATAATTTAATTTANGGGTTATGATAATATCAACTGCCTCTTACCCTCTTCCTGATACAATGGTGTTTACATAATTGCTCTAAAATAATAATTTCAATTACTGTACCCACTTCAAAACTTTATGTACAAAGAGTAAAGACTTTAACCATTTAAGCGCAAATTTACAGTAAAATTAAAAATCAATAGAAAAAAGTATTCCTTTGAAACGCCCTAATTACTGCACAAAATTATTTGTTTTATATTAAATATATTAAACAAAATATAATTGATTAATTGACAGTACTCTTACATAGTGCTAATCATGTTCTTAATTTTCTGTGGAAAGGCCTTCAGCCCCCAAAACCTTTCACCCCCCCACTCCCGTGGGTGCGCCCTTGCAAGGGTCAATACCTCGCATTAACATTTTGACTTCCGGTTAAAATTTTAAATTTTATTAGGGGTTGACCACCTTATGGTTATCACATTTTAACTAAATTACTCATTTTATAAATTTAGCCCAATAAAAAAGGTAAATATTGACTATTGAGTCTAAAATGATAAAGACACATCATTGCTGTACAAACATTTCCCCTCAGAGGTTAAAGGGAAAAGAACATATACACTTTTTGAGAGACCTACTTATCTACTTACTTTATGGAATTAGAGAATTATTTCGTTAACACTTAAGTAGTATCTTTGTACAACTAAAGCTCACAAAATCGTATTAACATATTTGCCAATATCTCCGAAACTATTGGTTTTATAAAGATATATTTCAAATAAAAGTTTTTTATTTTTAATAGTAGGCCCTACTACAATTTTGCAATGATAAGTTAGTTAGTTCTTAAGTAGTTGTGGAGATAAGGAAATGTCCGCATGTGTAAAGTACCCTAAAAGCCATTTACCTAGGAAAATGAAAATAGCAATTTTGTTTATAATATTAATCAATGCATAGATACAAATTTTAATCAAAATCATTAAAGCCAATTTTGAGAAAATCAATTCTTTCTCTTTTTGCCCTTTATTAAACTACTCTTAATTTTAGGGTTGAACAGACACACAGACAGACGGCATTGCAAAAACCATATTTTAGGATTCGGGGGTCATGAAACTTCAACATCCATCAACATCTCGGGTTAGATTTTTTTATGGTCGCAATACTTGATCTTTAGTGTTTAAAAAGTTAAAAAATATATAAATTTGCGTTTCGCTTGAAAATTATTAGCTTTATAAAAATATGCTTTAAATAAAATATTTGTACTATAAATAGACCTAGCCTACATATTTGCAATGATAAATAATTTCATATCTCAAATAGTTTCAGAGATATGATAAAAAATTAGAATTTACGCATCAGACCAGAACCCCTAAAGTCATTTTGCCGAAAAAATGAGAGTAGTCATTTTGTTTATAATATTGCTCAATGGTGAAATTTAATCAAAATCGTCAGAGCCGATTATTAGGAAATCTATCTTTTCTCTTTTTATCCTTCAGTAAACTACCCTTAATTATAGGGTTAGATATCCAATTCCAAAAATCCCTTGGGAAAATCCTATGAAAACCCTAGATACCAAGTTTTATCCTGATCGGTAAAATAGATTAGGCTCTAGTCCGAGGTACACACAGACAGGTGGAAATTCAAAGACCACTTTTTCGGATTCGGGAAATGTCAAATTTCATCAAAATCTCGAGTTTAATTTTTTTGACGATCACAATACTTTCTTTAGCTGTAAGATAGCAAGAAAGTAAAGACGAGCTCAACAATACGATATTGAAGAAAATCTAGTTACTTTTTAAAACTGAAATAAAATCAAAATAGGCTACTATTATCGAAAATTTAATTTTACTATTGGATACTAATCACTGCAGATTAAAGTGCCAAAATATGTTCAAAACTTTTTTATTGGGAAAATTTGAATAGGATGAGGCCTCCTCTACTCTTTAGTTAAAAGCTAAACAAGCAAAGGCTATCAACTTTACATATATTTAACTTTAAGAGCTGTTTCACACTGGGCTAATATTGCCCAGCAACACTCGTTGGTCATCTATTGTTGGTTTCACACAAAGCAACTGTGCCTGCTCCGGTTGCTCAGAGGTTGCCCACTGTTGGTGATTTGTGATGTTGTCCATTAGGGCAACTGATTGGTTAGTCACGTGTTTATATTGTTTCATTGACCCAGGGCAACAATCACCAGCCAGTCTCCCAAATGGTGCCAACCCTCAAGCCACCTGTTAAATTTTGTTTATGATATGAATGGCCAACTTTTTCTATTTGGTTATCTCTTGTTTTTGTCTGTGTTTCTGCCCATGGCGCTCCCAAATGTTCTGTGAAGCGGTGGGTCTGGAACGGGGTCAGCTCAGACTCATGAGGACAAAGGAGCTATTTAAATGAAAAAGTAGTGGCTCCGATCTAGAAAACTGAGATTTGTGGCCGGACCACATGACACCTTCTATCCACAAAAGTTGGCACTATATTCGTCAACAGATGACGGGCTTTTAGTAGGTAAGGCTCGATTGTGGTCTTACTCATTGTGTTTTTTTAGTCAAATCTTGTGCAGATGTTGCAGAAGAAAACGTTTCCCATTAGCTCAGTAATAAACGGATAATTATTAAATATCTGCACTCGTATTGTGATTTTCCTTCGCCTTCTCATAAGGAGCCACAGAAAAATAACTTTGTCCTACAAATCCATCATAACTGACCAATTTTTTCGTATAATCTGGTGGGCTGGTACCGATTTTTCAGAGCGATTGAAGTTGTCGGTAGTTTCCTTCTAATGCACCTGAGCAATAGTCTGCCAGTGATTGTTGCCAGGTGATATTTGGCTATCGTGAAACGCCTCTATGACCCCTTCCCCAGCTCCACTCAACACTTTGCGTAGGTTGGAACAGTATAATTAATTTCTTAGCAGTTTCCAGCATAATGAACACATTTACTTCTGTGTTGACATGCTCGTCATAGACTTGTTTCAAGTTTATATCCTCCAAAGGATGAGCAGGTTAACGTTATCTCTCACTATCTGCTTAGGGATTCGAACCAGGGGCGTTGCACGAAATATATATTTGGGGGGGAAGGGGGGTGAACCGGTGTTTTTCTCAACTCTAAATATTTATAAATTAGAAAAATTCCCAAGTAGCAAAGGAGAGTACAAGAAGGGCAATGTTAAGAACGAGGGGGGGTGGAGGGTGGGGGCAGGATCAGGCTCTTACAGTGGTTTCCAACATTTTGTAGTTTATCACCACAACTTTTCTCTCTGCTGCCATCGCGACCCTTTGATAACTTAAAAGCGTTCAAATATACTAAGTTACTCATCGTACGAAGAAGAGGGGAGGGTTCCTACCTATATTCCCTCTGATTGTCACTTTAGGGTCTGTTGCACGAGGTGCCGAGAGTTGTGCAAAGTAGCACGGCAAACACGAAACAACTGAAGAGAGACAATCATACACTCGAAGCTATCGAGATAGGAAAAGGGATGTATCTTCGTCCGTACTACAAAAACTGGTCGAAGCACTACCTAGACGAGTCAAATTCACGTCCCGCTTCACACCCTTGGAGACTAAACTTACGCGTCTCCTTCACACCCCCTGGAGACTAAGTTCACGTCCCGCTTCACACCCCTGGAGAGACTAAGCTTACGCATCTCCTTCACACCCCCTGGAGACTAAGTTCACATCCCGCTTCACACCCCTGGAGACTAAGTTCACGTCCCGTTTCACACCCCTGGAGACTAAGTTCACATCCCGCTTCACACCCCCAGAGACTAAGGTCACGTCTCGTATTGGCCGAGGGGTCCAGGTAGTTCGACTCGCCTTGCTCTTTGTCCCTATTGACAAGGAGTTGGGAGTGTGAATCTCGCCCGAGAGCTATGTGGTTTATTTCTCCCGTCTAATTTTCACGGTGGTTTTCTTATCTTCTTTCATCTACTTCCCTCATCCTTGCCCTTTATTCTATGCCATTAATAACGCTTGTGTCACACGCTTCGATCGCCACATGGTCTAAAGCGCTACTCTCCCGGTAAACTAGACTGCTGATGACAGGGCTATTGTGGTTCGAATCTCGATGGCGTGTACTGATGGTATTTTTTCAAAATTGTTTTCCACGGCCTCCACGCAAATGCGGATACATTTCATATAAATATAATCTTTCTCATCTGTTAAACCATCATCGTCATTAGTAAATAAGCGTATGACCCGAACGAGTAGTAAGATGCGGTGATAAGATTAAAACACTTGCGTTAAAGATAAATAAATCTATAACGACTTAACCGAGATTCGAACTATATTTTCAATGTTAGTCTGTCCATGCTTGAAGTATTACGCTTTAGCACTCTATATCATGATACAACCCATTGGTGGTCGCATGGTCTAGGTTATCATGAGTTTTCCTTAATTTTCTACGCTTCCTTTACACTACTGTAAGTACTTTAACTCTTAATTCTAGCTTTCTCATGCTCAGCCTATTAGCGTGCGCATATCCCGGACGGGTGATTAAAAGCGGTCCTTTCATTTGGCTACGTGGGACTTACGACAGTGGGATTTGCGGCCGCCAAAAATAGCGTCCACCACATTCATAATTGTAAAACTAAGCACGTTTCAATAAGGCTTATATTCTGGAATTTTATTTTAATCTGGAACCTGAAATTGGATCATGGCATTGCACGGACATCACAAATGCCTCCTTTTGATTTTTTCACCTAACCTAACTCATCCTAACCTAACCAACCAACTTATCCTCAGCCAGATAACTTGCATTATAATAGCTTATGGCGGAAACTACCTCGCGCGATAGTACAAGGACATTCAACTAATGTGCCCATTGTGTGGTGCCTCTTCCCTGCTCCCATATAAGCATGTTGAATATTGCTGGCTTATCATCCATCCTACGAAAAACTTGCCGCGGCCGCAAATACCATTAACTCGTCAGCTGGATTTTAAATGAATGTTTTTAATTAACCTTGTTTTAAAAACAAAAGTGATTGTGTGTATTGTTTTAATTAATTATTGATGTTACCGTTTTGACGAATGATGCAAAGAATCCTCCACACACACACTCAAGGACATGTGCTCCTATTAAATGGATGGCTGAAATGTACAACACATTTGATTGGTCACGTGCAACTGATAAACACGTATGATAGGTTTACAATCATTGCAACTACATCAGCATTTAGTCACACGTTAGCACTCCTCTTGGAAAATAACGGCCCTTATATAAAAACGTTTGCTAAACAATGAAGTTGTTGTTTACTTTGAAACGAATTCATAAAACGTTATTAAAATCACACTCTTGCAACGTCCGACTAAATACAAATATCTCAATGGCTCTCACCAGCTTGAGAGGAATCGTGCGCGTTATAAATTGTTCATGGGCCGAAATTAGTAAATATGATCAAAATACCCCTTCCTCTCTTAAAGCACTGACATACATTGGCTGAGAATCCATCAGTTCTGAGGAAGTATTTTTTTAACAATTTATTTTCATAAAATTGAACTTAGTAACTACTCAGCCACTTAGATGGCTGCATGGTCTAGCCCAGTGGTTCCCAACCTTTTGTGGCCCCTCTTCCCTTTCTGGAGGTTGACTAACACCTATCGCCCCCTTTTCATTTTCATTGTATGCCTAATTTTAATTTGAAGTAAAGTGTAAATAATAAAGCAGTTTTATTATTTTAAACAATTTTATTACCGTATATAAAAATAACCAAAGCAGTTTTATCCGGTCACTCTTAAATAAAATAGAAAAAAAAATTAAAATGTACATTTTTTACAGATTTTTTAAGAACAAAGAAGTGAAATAATTAATTAAGATCATTGACGTACATTTAAAAAACAGGAGTACATGTTTTCATTTTAAAATTGGAATCTGGAAAAAATTAAGTTGACAGTAACTTCTATTGTACAGTACTATTTTAATTTTTCCCCCTTTGAATACTCATCGCCCCCCACTTATTTATTGCCCCCCTGATAACCCAAATCGCCCACTTGGGGGCGATCGCCCCCAGGTTGGGAACCACTGGTCTAATCTAAGGCGTCACTCTCTGAATAGACTAGGCTGCCGATGTCGGGGAGATCAGGGCTCAAATTTCGGTTGGACGCACTGAGAGTAGTTATAACTAAATGGTTTTTCCTCTCACCTCCATGCAAATGTGTATATATACTCTAAATTAATTCTAACTTATTCATTCCTAAAACGTTATTTATTTGTTAGATATACTTTTTTTTGGTCTTTATCAAAGATTTGTCCGTTGCATTGCACTCTGTTGAGAGGTGTGCGAACTAATGCCTACCGCGATGGCTCACAAGGATTTGGGGTGGTCATCAACTGCCTTGTAACACATTTGTATTAATTGCGATGAAATATGTGTGGTAAAGAAGAAGTACTAGAAGAAACAGTAGCAACCAAAGAAACTACTACACAGCTGTCATTTACAAGATGAAGTTCGTGAAGCCATAAAAGATGTACAAAAGAAAACAAAAACAAAAGAATCAAAATCGATCACTAGAGCAAGAATTTGCTACTCCATTCATCTCATCCTTCATTTTACCCAGAGCTTTCTTATTGCACGCACTGTGTCAAAAATGTGTTTCTGGATAGTCTGAAGTGTCGAATCACTCTATATTATCAAACATATCCACATACACATTTTCTGTTTTCAGTTCGTAGCAGAGGTAGTCTGTGTCTGTGAATAAGAGCTTTGCATTTTGTCCATATTTCCTTTTAACATAATTATAATGAAAGTTATACATTATAACCGTGCTTATATCTAAGAATGCAAAGCCTGCATAGATAGGCTTATTCAAAATTAGGTCATAGATATTATGTAGGACTTATCTATGCACAAAAGTTTGCAATCACATATTATAAGCTCGGCACATTCTTTGCATGTGCTGCGATAATCAAATATTCAACTTAATATTAAAATTTTAATTTAGAAAAATTATAATGTTAAACAGGGGTTTGTTTAAAATGTAATCAGGTTAGTTATAAATTAAATAAGTACTGGTATACTTTGATTTTTTTAATAGTAAATTTTATAAATACCACGAAGGACTATTTCCACATCCATATTAAAATTATTATGAAAAGTTATTTGTCATTTTGTTTCAAAATCAAAGAGTGGAGGGGATTTGTAGAAGTACAGCTTGTCTAATATTGTATTTCTCGTTACTTATTATGCCCCTAGTGCAGCGTGATTTCCCACTGATGTAATCGATAGTATAGCGATACTTTGGGGGGTCGCGGGCCGGGGATTTGACCATTCGGCCGCCGAAGCAGGTTGAAATGTTATTAATCGGCAAACCAGCTAGGCTATGACACCAATTGTAAGCCCAAAACACTAGCCTGTGTGCTTTAAGTGTTCATATATTATTATTTTTTGTTTCTAAACTGTGCATTAGAGGATGAAATTGACATTTTCCTATTTTAATAATGCTATTTTGAGAGTTATAGCTAATTACAGCCAATGCTTTCACTTTGATTCAACCGGCCATTATTTGGTCAGGGGAAAAAAAGGTTGCAAAAGAAAATCTTATACTACGATGATAAAATACATTATTCATAAATAACACAGGTTTTCTCAAACTCTTTTTGTTATGATTAGCTCGTGTGTGCATATATATAGTTTCGGCATGAAAAAAAATTGATAGGAATTTCTGGAAATACAGAGGAAAGTGTCACTTTTTTCTGGTGACAAGTCACTATTGGTGACTTTTTTTTAAGTTTTTGGTCATTATTTCAACTATTTCTAAGGTCATGAGCCCTGCAATATACTAAACTTCCGGCGATCGAGGTTCGAATTCCGGTCGGGTGTACTAGAGGTGGTATTTCCTAAATGTTTTCCTACTATCCCCCCACTCAAATGAGATACATTTCCTCCTTCCTCACCCTACCCCATTAGATAGAAAACTTGTAAGGACAACACAAACGCGTTCACACAATTATCTATGTACTGTACTTTTTTCCTACCGCGTCTTATTACCCGCTCAGACTACTAAGGGGGTAAGGATGAGGAATTGTGTAGTTATAAAAAAATATATCCACATTTGTCGTAGGAGAGTGACACTTTCCACCAATCAGAGTAGTCTTGATTGCACCTGACGACCGACATCATCATCCTTTTGATACAAACATTCCTAGATTTAAATTGTGTTTAAAAGCAGTACACATCTTGCTGGAAATAGGTTCGTTCAATTTAAATATGGCTAGAGCTTACACGGCTTATATTAACTACTAACTTAACATTATAATATAAATAATGCACGTCTAGACGACCCCCCTCCCCCCCATCCCTTATAAATGGCAGCACTGGTCAGCTGTGATAGGTTGAAACCCTCTAATAGTCTAGGTTATTCTTTGTCACAATGAAACGTGTGTCATGGTTTAATTACTCCGTGCGCTCTATTCAACCAAGGCCGTGTTACCAATCTCGCGTTCCACGGACACATTTATATATATATATATATATATATATACAGGGCCAACTAGAGCCGGGAAAACTGCCAGGATTGCAGGTGACGACAAACCTAGGTGTATCTCAGGAGATGCTCAACAAGGGTCTTTGAGTGACGACAAACCTAGGTGTATCCCAGGAGATGCTCAACAAGGGTCTGTGAGTGACGACAAACCTAGGTGTATCCCAGGAGATGCTTCAACAAGGGTCTGTGAGTGACGACAAACCTATGTGTATCCCAGGAGATGCTCAACAAGGGTCTGTGAGTGACGACAAACCTATGTTTATCCCAGGAGATGATCAACAAGGGTCTGTGAGTGACGACAAACCTATGTGTATCCTAGGAGTAACAGTTCTGAGGACACATCTTCATTCATTCGTCAGTTTGCTAAGCTGTGTTTCTGAGATTGTTGTTAACCAGATGGCTATGAATACAGTCCCTCTGCCTGCCCTCGTCCCCTTCCAATGCTCCCTACATAGTTGCCCGGCGCCAGTGACTCACCCGAGCCTCGTCTGGCCTCAGTCATTCAAACATGGACTCAACATTAAAATGGCGTCATTCTTTATGATCAAGCCGGACGTGCAATGGTCTGGCTTTCGAAGTCGTGCGGGGACTACCTGTTGTAGCTTTATTTTTTTTATTTTCATGGTGGGATGGAAGGAGAGGCGAGAAAAGGCCAGTGTTTGTTCAGTGTTGGCCAAATTAAATTAAATATTGCTTCAGTATAAACATAGAATTTAATTTTCTTCACGTGGTGATCTCAAAATTTCTTGAATACATGTCAAGAATGCTCATTACAGATATTTAGGAACTGTTGATATCACCATGTGAAGAAAATTAAACTCTTTGTTTGCACTGGAGCAATATTTTATTTATTTTGGTCCAAAAAAAGTGTTGCCATAAAAACTGCAAAAAAAAAACAACCCAGTCTTTTCTCGCGTCTCCTCCCATCCCGCCTTAACGTGCATAACTATCCGCGCACGAGTTGTTGCTTTAGTAAATTATCAAATTCTATTATTACTTTCTATACTTTCTTAAAGAATGGTTATAAAATAAAAAATATAATAAATATAAAATATATATTTGAAAAAATTCATTATTTTTCACTTTTATGTAAATATTTTATGTCAATTTAATTTAATCCATATCATTTCACGTAACGGAAGTAAATTGTGCTAGACAAACTGTCTGTAATTTCTCAAGTGTAGCTTGACAACTTTCAAAAAATCCTTATAATATAATAACTATAGGCTCTTCCAACAAGTTGGCTGGACGTGGAATAGACAGGAAGGCGCGACTACACTAGTGTGAAGAACTCCACTCCATTTCTAGCATTTCACTCTCACTAGAGTCTGAACTTTCTTCGCTAATAATTATGAATCTTTCCATTGCTTCATCAACAATAAAAAACAGTAAAAATTTACCGACTCTGGCTTCAAAATGAAAACTTATAATATTATAAAAATATTTTATGCTTTTTTTTTTTACTATTTAGAGTAGAAATTTGTAATTTGGATTGACTAATTAATTTAAACATAGATTGACAATGTCAAATAATCGTCCCATGAAGTAATCTGTATTGGAACATTTTACTGCAGACAATTTGTTATTACTGATTAATATACATTAGACATTTATGAATGAGTCGGAGGCTTGGTGTACCAACTCCACAACCCTGGTTTAGTTCGAGTGAATCCGTGGGCAAATGTAAGTAGCAACTTAAATAATATAATTATTTTGTTGACCAAGTTTAGTAAGATCTGTAGCACTCTTTAAAGCGCGCTTATTCGTACCGGCGAAAGCGTTTTAGAAATAAAGAGCGGCCCAAGAAGACAAAATATTCAGCTGCATATAAATATGGTAATTTGTATTCATATAGGTAATTTTAACAACATATTTATGTTAAAAGCATATCGATAAAATCTTCAAATGATGATCTTTTAGGTAAGGTTTTCTCAATATATTCAGACTGGAGGAGCCCTCCCACCAGAAAATACTTGCTTGAGCACTAAACATTTTTGTTGCACTAATATTATAATCATTCAATAATGGCAGTCACATTTCACAAGTATAAACTGTAAATATCAAATTTTCTGTTTGCAAAATGTCCTTTATTCAGCTTGAAAAACTTGGCAATCATAATTACTGTTTGTATTTTATAATATTGTTAAAAACAAATTAAGGATATTGTAAAAATGTCTCACGGATCCTGAGAGAACTATGGCGGCACGTGGTCTAAATATCAAACTCGTGTGTTTGAGTTTACTGATGACTGGGTGGTAGGGGTTTGAACCCTAGCAGGGTATATACTGGGGTTAGTTTTTTTATAAATTGCTTTCCACATGAATTAGGATACGTTTCCTCTAAATTGCACTTTCCTCGTCCCTACCACATTAACGTAGTTATACGCGTGTAATCTGAACGGATTGTGAAAAAACATGGTAATAGGCCTAATCCCAAATTATACCCACTTGAATTTGATCGTAATATTAGTCCAGCACGTATCTGCCTGAGGTTAGGTTGGGTTAGGTTAGGTTAGGTTTGACATTTATGAGCAGAAATTCAGCGGCTACTTTTCAATATTTAAAGGCTAAAATTTCGGTGGATACTATTAAGAATATTTTTATTCCGGATTGACTGCTTTAGAAATGTAAATGCACTTTTAAGTCTATTTTCCATTACCTTCCAGTAATTAGTCTCTTCGAAGCACAATAGGGCCTACTTATTAATAAGCTTTTGATTGATTTGCGTTGAGCATCAATATTGTAAAACACTACTGTAATGCCACAAAGCTTAGTTTTTTTTAATTACTAAACATTTCGTTCGGAGTGTAAAGTAAAACAAAAATAATCCAAGTTATTGACCTAGCATAGTTGATTAATCCCCCAAACCGCCTTCCCACGAAGTAGAGTGTGTTATTATAAAACTCTCGTTTTCTCTCGCTGTTTTCTATGTTTGATTGATAAATATAGCTAAGTCTTTTCAACAGAATCACAAAACACTCCTTATCGCAAACAAGCTCATTAGTATGCCCCATAACATTATCAGATTTGTGTGTGTTTTTAAGCGTGTTTTATCTACACCCTTCTGTGCCATTACTGTAGGCCTTGATACTCCCAATATTAAGAAACATTATTAAAGTTCTTTCTTGTGCTTTGCGTTCTATCTATCCAGGCATACTCATACGGTAGATACAAGGAGGGTAGAATTTAGAGGAAGTATACCTATCAATTTCCGGTAAGGAGAGTAGGAAACCACTCAGAAATAAACATTTTTAAATGCCCCAACGGGATTCGAACCTCTCTTTCAGTAGCATCGAGACTGATGAGACCAACGCTTTTCTAAGTCTGCTATTTCGTTGATGGTTTATTAAAAGTTTTTTTTTTCAAAGCAACATTATTTGCCTAGAGAAAGTATTAAAAACAGCATTGTGCACTCGAAATGTTCAAGATTCGTCCTTCCGAATCAAAGTCCTACAGTTGTTGAATTGTTTGACACACGGGTTGCATTGAATTCAAGTATCAAACTGGAGAATACATTTCAGGTGAAACCTCTTCCAATCACGCCTTCATCAACTTGTTAATGGTGACCTGGCGGTCTAGGGGTAAGGTGTTAAGACTTCTGTGCCGGGGGTCCGGGGTTCAATCCTCGGTCACGGCACAGATTTATCTGATTGCCAAACCCTTCCTTCACCTCTGACAAGATGTGTATTAATCACAACTTGTGAATGTGTGGAATGCCAGGCCTCCACCGTGGTTCGGATCCCGCGTTAAACTGTAGGTTCTCCATTTCATCTCGCAATCATCCTACCATTACACATTAGCGTTAAGTGCGTATAACCCGAGCGGTTAGTAAGACGCGGTGTTAATAATAATAATAATAATAATAATAATAATAATAATAATAATAATAATAATACTTTGTTAATACATTTGCTTACACAGTAAACAGATTGCTAACCTCGACAGTGCCGTGTGAAGGATGGGTTTCCATTGCATTCAACACAAAAGCTGTTAAATTACTTACTCTGGGAAGCTTTGTTTGACGTGCTATGAAACATGTCAAAACACTCGTGACCATTTGGTGGAACCACGATCTGTAGAAAAGGGTTGAAATAAAGGAAAAACCCGGAAAAGTCAGGGAATTTTAAAACGGCAATGAAATCATCAAAGATTTCTGCAAAAATTTTCTAAATACAGAAGTAGAAGAGCGTAGTAACTCAGTGCAAGCTGTTCGTTTTAAAGCAATTCATTTTGATATTGTGAAAGGGCGCTGTCATATTTGTCTTTAATAATTCTCCTGTCGAAGTTTTAGTAGAACATCGGCGAAGAAATTTATATATATTTTATTTGTATAGAAAATTGGTAAGAAAAATGTTATTTTGATTACTGTGAATAAAGGCTGCGTTTTTTTATAAAGTGAATATGTAAAGTCCAGAAATTTTATGAAATTCCCTGACTTTTCAATGACTTTTCTCTGACTAAGCGAATTCCCTGACTTTTCCCTGTTTTCCAAGTCATTGGACACCCTGAAGAGGTCCTCCATAACTCTCTTGAATATATAATAAACACTGTGCAAGTGTGAAACAAAGTAGTACGGTATGTCAAGCCAGGTACATCCCCTGTCAGGGTGGACTGGCGTCCATGACACAGTGAGCGTAGCCTAGGGAGGGCAGCCAACTATGTGACACGTCTAGCCGCTCCCTCCCAACTCCGAGCTATTTTAACCGGCGATAAATGCCTCCGCCAGCCAACACCCCAAGTTCGGTGGACCTTGGGGACAACAATCACCGCTTAGGAACGTTGTTTCAATATAAGGTTAAAGGACTAGTTGAATATGTTGAGGGGAGGTTTAATTTGACTGGTAGCGCCTAGGTTGGTAACCAACACAGCTCATGTTTGATAAACATACACATTTGTAAGGGTGGTAAAATAGATTATTATTATTAGCACCGCGTATTACTACCCGTTCGGGTTATACGCACTTACGCTAATGTGTAATGGTAGGGTGATGTGAGATGAAATGGAGGACCTACAGTTTAACGTGGAATCCTAACCACGGTGGAGGCTTGGCATTCCTCACATTCACAAGTTGTGATTAATACACGTCTTGTCAGAGGTAAAGGAAGGGTTTGGCAATCAGATGGTAAAATAGATCACTGACAACATGCGTACACATACATGTTCAGTAATACAGAAAACCGTTTCGATATTGCAGTAAAATATAAACACATCATTGTCAGAACTATCTTGAAAAAGTATCACTTTGTATATAATCGAGCTTGGGTTGTTTCTCTATATAGTTATAAATAGAGCAGACGATGTCCACTTGAATATTATGTCCCTCAGCCGTAATATTAATACAAGCGACACTAGAATTGTCTCATGAATCGTTCTAAAATAAAAAAGCAAGTTGTTTAATCAAGGTTCTAATTTACAAAGTAATGTGTGAGGAACAAAGTTCGGCACATTTGAGATTGTTGCATACCACTTTATGTCTAGACCTTTATTAAAGTATGTTTCTAGATTATAAAAATGAATATTGTTGTCAGTTCACACGAAGATTAGATAGTGTTTAATGTGTAATGTCGTAAGTTTTCTCAAACTGTATTCATGCTATAATTGTGCTAGAGGATATTTGTATTAAAATGTTTGATTATCATCCGTTTTATAGAAGCATTTTTATTACATACTATAATATTAAATAAATAACACTGTTAATGTTAAGATAATACATGCTAATTCACTGTTCACTGCTAATAATTATTGAAAAGTTAATATTATATGCGAGGTAGAACAGAATATTGTTCTCGACAAATTGAGGCCGTATTCTCACGAATAGAATTAAATAATAATAATATTTAGCACCGCGTCTTACTACCAGTTCGGGTTATACGCTAATATAATTAAACAAGCACTGATATTTTTGGGGTGGAGGGAAAAGGACCCAGTTTCCAGTTTTAACATTGTTCCCGACAAGATGTGTATTAATCACAACTTGTGAATGTGAGGAATGCCAGGTCTCCACCGTGGTTCGGATTCCACGTTAAACTGTAGGTC
>CABFWO010006394.1:19547-35442 GCA_902155825.1 Timema genevievae | reverse complement strand
GGGGTAGGCTCTTCGTCTGAGGGGTCTTGTCTGAGGATGTCTGCGAAGTCCCAGTTCATCTGAGACCAGGGAATCGTGTTGGAGGGTCGTTGTCTGGAGTTGGAGGGGATACTGGGGCTGGAGGTCAGGAGTATTGAGGGAGAGGATAAATGAAGTGATGGGGGAGAAAAGCGAGTTGGCCGTTGTGGAGTAGCCTGCGTCAATAGGTTTAGTCATCTTCTTCCCTCCTCATTAACCTCTTCCCTTGGATTGGGTCATGAAGAGTTGATTCAGTTGTCCAGGGGTGCTATCAGATGGGTGGGAAGCTAAGGCAGCTGTCCAAGGGCTCTACCTTAGAGAGCGGGAAACTGAGGCAGCCAGCAAACTGCGCTACCTCAGCGAAATCAAGGGTATAGAAAGAGAATAGTTCTGTTCTATATTCCCGAGCCTGCAGATTTAGTGTTTTCAAAAAATAATACAAGTAGTATTCCACCTCATCATCATAATAGTACATCATTCAAAAAGTCCATTTATCCAAGTAACCTTTCACTATCCTTGAAAGTTATAAAAGAAAACATAAAAAAGAACAGGTAAGTATAAATTCCTACACTCGAAACCAAACACTTAACATGAGATGAAAATACAAGATATAATACATAACAATTTGAAGAACATGGGTAGGCCTATCTTAATATAATTATTATTTACAAAAATAATCTATATTTTACATAAGTTTTTCCTAAGCTCCAGTGGCGCTATCCCGGATTGGGTTATTGAATCGCCCGTGGTGGCTCACTCGGAACGAGTAAGCTTGGTCGGTCACCCGCAGACGTCATGTAACAACTTAACATTATCTAAAACAACCTTGATAATTTTACATAATTAATATATACATAATAATAATTATCATCTTATTAAATTACTTACATGTTTAACCTAATACATTATTTATACAAAGCTGTCTACTTCAGGTTAAGGATATAATTTGGTGATATAACATTGGAAAAGAGGCCAAAACATTTTTATAGATAGTGGAAATTATCAATCAACATTGATATATGGCTCTGAAATATAGACATGGACATGGATAAATATAAATAGATATCAGGTTGCAGGGATGAGATTTTTTGAGAGCTATTGAAAATGTCCCAAGAAGGCCAAGGGTAAGGAATGAAAAAATTAGGGATAGCTTAAAATAGAGGCTGAATTGGAAAAGGTTGCAGTGGTCAGGGTATGTGATGAGAATAGAGGTGGACAGAATGCCAAGTAGAAAGCTCAGCAGAGTAAGGAGAAGAGTAGAAGACCTATTGAGAGATCAAGGACAAGATAGCTGGACCAAACCCAGAAGGATATGGAGGCTAAACAAGTGGACTGGAGACAAGTGGCTGAGGGAGAAGTTTGAAGTGATTGAAAGGAAGGGAAGAGGTTGTGCCAGACGACCCGCATAGATGGAAATGTCTGGTGTTAATGATTGCTTATATTTTAATTGTGTTGTGTTTTTGGCTGTTTTCACAAAAAGAAAGAAAAAATGAGCTAATCCCCAAAGGACATTTTGGGTTAGTTTTCCAATCCCCTACCAAAACCCAAAGTTTGGCTATTTAATCTGGGAACATTGGTGGATAAAAAAGTATTTTTTAAAGCTATTTTGACAGAATAAAACAAATAATATAGCCTTTCATAAGAAACAGAATGTCGGTCGCCCATTTTGCTCAGAAAAAAGTGCAAATCTGAGTTTGAGTACATGTGTCACACCTAAAACTATATCATTCTTACAAACACTCATCCTCTACATTGAGCCATTCTATAAGCAAGAAAGTCAAATGGAATTTAAAAAATCCATGTGGCAAATAAAACAGAATAAACATTTGATTTCGTTCACACTGTCATGTAACAAAAAACTAAGATCACTATTAAAAAGCCAGCCAGGCAAATAGGGGCATACTTACAACAAAAATGTAGTACATACTAAGTGTAGCATTGCAAAGCTCACACACTGGAGGTGGATTCCATCTCACTAAAATTCCATTGGTCAATGAAGTGTGTCCAACACGAAGTATTGTCAGGATGACCTCTCTTCTAGACTTTCCTATGGAAGAGGGCCATCGTGACACACCGTCCCTAATGGAACACAGCTTATTCTGAGCACTGCTTGTGTCAAGTTTGTAAGATCCCACACCGAGCATAACCCTTAACCCTAGAAGCACACCGGGGGGTCGTATACAACCCATTATTAAATAAGGTCTATAAATGTAAAAAAAAAAAAGATTGTATGCTTGTAATTAGTAGTCTAGTCATGAATATTCAAAACAAACCATATAAATCTTTAAGATATTATATTTTCAAATTATATTATAATATTGATGTCATTTTATATCATATTTACAATTGCTACAAATTCCCAAGTGATGTTCAACTCATCGGCTGCGTAAGAAAACTACAAATGTAGTTTATGCCTTTGTTCCGGGGACATGAAGCACATCGACCAGGTCTTCCACTTGTTTTTGGATCCACATTTTGTGGTTCATTCATATCTATAATTCAAAAGATGAGAATCTCTAACTCTTTTGGAATATTTTTATATATTATTTCATGTGCTCTCCTATCATGAACTCTCTTCTAACAGGTATTGAGGGTGATACATTGTTCAAACAGTAAATGACCAAAGAATTTACACCAGATGCATCTATAATGCCATAAAATACGCTAAGTGAAAATCTTCTAGCCTTTCTGGCAATTGTTTTTGAGTGATAGATCTGATCAAATGTGTCCACTCTGCCCTTTGTACTGTTATAAAGCACTGGTTAACATTTGGATTTTCCTCTGGTGGCTTACGGTGTATATATATTTTTTATGAGATCCACAAGTATGTCAAAATATTTTGCCTTTTGTTCTAAATCAATCACACCTTGTTAATTAATTAATTTAGTACCGCGTCTTACTACCCGTTCAGGTTATACGCTCACACCTTGTTCATCACCTATATCAGAATCTTCCAATGCAATTTTCATAACAGATTTACTTTTCAAAGTTAATTTTGCCTCTATAATTTTTCTTTTTGCGTAAGCTGGTTTACCACTAGATGGTAAACGATATAATTTTATTGATGTTAGTCCTAAATTAGTCAAACTACTTTTCACCTCTTGAGAAGTCCCTTCAATCACTAAAGATGTCTCAACTTCTGCAAATTCTGCAAATTCATCACTTGAAATGATATCTTCAATATGGTATTCAAGCTCTTGTAACACCTCGTTGACATTTTTCTACATTGAGGACATAGCTTTTTACTTGGACAGATATCATTTTGCTTTGTTTTTAGTTTGTTCACAAGTTCAAGACTAACTTTATGTAAAAACCTTTTTCTGGGATTTTTATAATTATGCTTTTAAAATGGGTTGTAACAAGAAAACTGCTGGCCTTCACATTTAGAAAAGTAATAACAGTGATAGGTAGTGAAAACAAAGTGATTTTAAATTTTATTTTGATATACTTGCTCGTCACAATAGTAATTATTTGTCTATGCAAGATAATTCCACTAAATTCACAAATCCCTTTGTCTTTACATAGCTTGTTTTCTGACACACTGAACTATTAAATAGTCCAACACTGCACTGTTCAAATTCTTGTTACATGGTAATGCCGGGATCACGATCAACTTAACGTTAACTTAAAGTTAACTTAACGTATACTTAACGTAACTTAACATAAAGGACCTCCTCGTGTGTTTAAATGGAAGCAATCACGATGCAGTTAACTTAACGTTGACTTGCAGTTAACTTAATGTAAGAGATGTCCTGGGAGGTCTTTTACTTTAAGTGAACGTTACTTGAAGGGTATCACGTGATCTAGCCAGCCAATCATTATGCGAGTGACGTCAACAGGGCTATTTAGTAACTCATTTGTTGGTATTATGACCAATGTTTCCTCTTTAGCGTAAGTTCTATTGATCAGACATTGAAACAAAATAATTAAACTAAAATAGAAAAGCTAAATTTATCAAAAAAGTTTTTTTAATATATATTTATTATATTGATTGAAAACTGTAAACACTCACAGATCATCACTGTACAACTAGTACAAATCACAGATCATACTCGAGAATGAAGATGTTTGGCTTGAGTTGTTACGTTAAGTTACATGAATCGTGATCACACATGCGTTAAGTTAACTTTAAGTTAACTTTAAGTGAATGTTACGTCAAGTTAACATTAAGTTGATCGTGATCCCGGCATAAAGGTAATACTATAAAATACAAATAAACTTTCAACTGGTATCAAAGTAAGCTTAGCACAAGAGAATGCATGTCTTACTTAGAAGACCGGAGAAGTGACTGAAGTCAGGAAGCTTTGTGGTTCAACAAGTTTACTGATGTTAAAGGTGATTCATATTATGGTGACTCATGTTCTGCTTTGTTTGTGCATTCAAGAGTCAAATCAACCCCTAATGACTTACTCAATTTCCCTCAGTAAGCATGAAAAAAGATAGACATATTGAGTTGTAGTAGGTAATTTAACCTATTAAGGTTTTAAAGTTTTGGCCACATTTTCGTGATGCCATTGATTTATCCTTTTTTAGTACACAAAGCAAAAGAAAGCCAAACATATTTTTTGTGTACTTAAAAGATGAGTACCAGTATATAAGAATATTTTGTAAAAAAGATTTGTTGCAGTTTCACCTCTACTTTCATTTAATATCATTAATTTATATCATATTTTTATTGGAAATTTCCCAGGAATAATTATTTTAGGTATATTTTTAAAATAATATTTTGTACAAATCAACAACACAATTTATAATTCAAAACACTATTTTTAAAGAGAAGATAAAAAAAATCATAGATCTCTCTTTTCTAGTTCTAGAGATATAAAATATTTGATGTCACGTTATCAACTTTGCACACCATTGATGCTTTAAGCTTTTCAAGTGTAATTAAGATATATTTGGGCCTCCATAGCTTGAAAGCTATTAGTTAAATTGTCTTAGACTATAAAATATAATCACAAATCCATTCAAAGATACCATGAGTCAAACTTTATCAAAATCTAAAATTCTGGGTTACATTTCTTCTGAATATTGGTTGAATACCCCAGGGTGTTTTGGGGTGAACTGATTAGAACTAGCTTAAGAAAGGGATAAGTGGCATACTTTTGTAAGTATGGCAATGAACCTTTTGAGTTCCTTAAGTATTATGTCTTATGTTACTTTTATAGTACCAAAATAGGCAAAATTGTACATTTTTTTTAGCTTTGGTCCCTCTTGACCCAAAAATAGTATATTGGGTTAGGATAAAAATCAAAACTGAAGGTGCCTAATTGGGTGCCTATAATTAGAGGCCTGTACTGATGCATTTATTCATTTCAATATATGTGTCAGTCCCACTAATAAGAAAGGCACATTGTCCTTCATTCCAGAGTTTGTTGCAAAAAGTAGGAATCTAACATCTAACTAGACAAGATATAAACCTGAAATTATTCTGTGTTTTAATGAAATATATCTCTTTGTTTTCTCTCATCAATAATTTATTCTTTTCTCTCTCTTTCATTTATTTATATCTTTCATAACTTTCTCTTATTATTTTCTTTCTTTCATCTTCCTTTTTTATTTATTCCATCTCCATCTCTTTCAAGTCACATTCATATTTATTCTTTTATCACTTCTTTTATAATAACCTTTCTTCTCTTGTCACTTTGTTCTTATATAATGGTATTCTTCTCTTGCTTTTCTCATCTAATGATTGATTCTTCTGTTCTTGTTTTTATATTTCTTCTCTTTTTTATCCACACTTTACTCTCTCTTTTCCCTATTAATATATAATAAATTCATACTACAGGTAAAAAAGTTGGTAAAGATGTAACTTTTATCTCGGACACATCTCATAAAGTAATTCATGTTTATGGTCATTAATTTTTAATATCATTATAAAATATTGTTCTTTTTGTTAGAGTCTTGAGGGCAGGCAAGTGGATGAGGCTGTCTCAAGTATATTTCACACAGTTCTGTTTCATCGATCTCTTGGAAAGTTCCGTTACAAGCAAGAAGGCAGCTACTCTGTGGGAACAATTGGATATGAAGATGTGGACTGTGATTTCATAGACTTCACTTATGTAAGTTTATTAATTAGAACCATATACAAGGTTATTGCATAGTTTCTCTTTCAAGAGGGATTGAGGTTATATCCCACTGCACTGAGGATATAGCTATGGCTTGGTTACAAACTAAAACCATAGCTTATTCTGGGTGGCCACTGTTCAGGAAAACCAAGAATAAATCTGAAATTTTGATCATTGATGAAAAAACCTGGAAAAGTACTCAAGTGTTTCCTTTTGTTGGTGTTTGGATCAGCTGTATTTCATGAGAACCTGATAGTTCTCATTACCAGTACTTGGTGGAGTGAGCTTCAAATAGCTATGTTTAGTTCAACTGCTATACGTTGGATGTCATAAGCTATACAGAAGACAGTATCTGTGTGTTTATATTATGTCAAGTTGACGATACTGATTCCTTTGTTGTTTTTTTATCTGTTACCAAGGAGATTAATGTTGTTGTTTATTGCAGACTTGTTTTTGTGTGTGACTTTGAAAATATAGGTAGTTAAATAAAACGGCAAGCTGGAATTATGTATTTCGTAATTATAGTTCCTCCGAAACAACAAAACATTTTTGGTCCTACTGGCTGGGATATAACATGAAACTTATTTATTCGAGTCACGCAAGGCTTTGGAAGAGACTAGTAGTAACCCAAGTATGTGCAGAGTTGTGTGCTTTGTTATGTGAGCATGTATAACTGTGTGAAACTACCTACATAAAACATCTGTCCTTTAATCGGTGTTGATGACTTAGATATCGAAGAGTTACAACCACATTGATCACAGGTATTACTAGTTTTGGCTATTCCTCTTTTTTCCCACCTTGCATTGTCCCTATCCTTTAATCATGGAATTGACTGAAGTAAAATTACTGGTAAAGAAACGAGGTGTTTTGAAAGGTAGACTCACACGCATACAAACATATGTGAATCAGTTTAATAATTCACAGAACGTGGAGCAGCTAAGTGGTAGATGTCAGGCCGCAGAAGAAATTTTCAATGAATTTAAATGCATTCAATCAGAATTAGAATTAAATGATTGATGCTCGCTTAGAATATTGTGAAGGCTTTGAAATCACATACTGGGATGTAATAGCACTAATTAATAAGTGGTTACAGCCTCATGAATATGCATGGGCAGTGCAATCCACAGCTACTATGTCTTCGCAAACTTCCAAGGCAAGGCCAGCTATAAAGTTACCACCTATCAATCTACTTAGTTTTATTGGTGACTACACAGCTTGGATGAAGTATCATGATACATTTCTTGCCTTGATACATAGCAACAGTGAACTTGTAAAGATACAGAAGTTTCATTTTCTAAATTTGTCTCTTAAGGGAGAAGCATTAATTCAAAATTTCCCAATTTCTGCAGAAAACTAAGGTGCTTCATGAGCAGCATTAATCTCTCGGTACTCTAACAAAAGAATGATAGTGAGCAAACAAATAAAGGGCCTATTAGAGGCAAGTACAGCTAGCAAAGAATCGGCAAGGGATTTCAGAAGCCTTGTTGATACGTTTAAGGGTAATAAAATGCCTTGGAGGCCCAAGAGATAGTTGAAAGGAAATTCATGGAAGCCATGAGTGTGCATTTAGTCGTTGACAGGCTGGACCCTATGTCTAGAAGAGAATGGGAGCTACACTTACCTCCAAAGCAACTTCCCAAATCTGATGAATTGTTCACACTTTTAGACAAGCGTTAGAAGCGATGAAGCCAAATGACAGAATTACTCATACACACAAACAGATTCCGACCAAGTTAAGGTAAGATAATTCATCAAAGGCATACTTAACAACTGCAACGGCATGTGTACGTTGTGACCAGGCTCATGCTTTGTATCAATGCAAATTATTTAAGAGTGATAATGTAAACAAACGGCAAATGCTGGCTCGCATACACAGTCTTTGCTATAACTGCTTACGGCCAGGTCATATGTATTATCAGTATGAGAGTGGTTTTTGCAGGCACTACAATCAGAAACACCACACACACCTCCACAATGACCCAATAGATGAGTCGCACAATCAAGATGACTATTCCAAACAGCATGGCAGGCGACACAAGTTTAGACAACACCACATACAGACCTGGTAGTAACAATGTGGAGGTAGTCAAAAGTTACTGTGCTTATAAGGAATGCACATCTGGTCAGGTACTCTTGTCTACTGCTATTGTCCGAGTTCCCGATGTTAATGGTCAATGGCAACCTTGCAAAACTTTGCTAGACTCAGCTTCTCAATCACACTTTGTCTCAGAGTCATGTGTTCAGCGGTTGAGACTAAATCGTTTTAGCAATCATGTTCCTATTAGTGGTATTAGCATTCCAATTTCAGAAGCATCACACAGCGTTGACATTTTGTGAAGTTCCAAAGTTAACAATTTCATCACTCAAATCACATGTTTAATTCTTCCAAAAATCACTGGTTGTCTCCCAAACTCTCATATCTCCATCAACCCATAGAACATTCCAGCCTTGTAGTATTGGCAGACCAAGACTTCAATGTTTCAGGGCCATTTGAGCTCCTTATAGGGGCAGGATTATTTTTTTGACTTGTTATGGGAGGAAAGAATCATGGTACCAGGCCTCCCAACCATCCAAGAGACTGTCTTAGAATGGATACTGTCAGGCAATATTCAAGGTCACTGTGGGGACGAACAACCAACAAGTCGTGTGCCATGACAGCGGTTTGAAAACGCAGCTACAAAAATTCTGGCAAATTGAGGAGCTTAATGGGTCAGTGCTATCAACAGAAGAGGAGGAATGTGAAAAACACTTGAAAGAAAACACAAGGCTAGACCACACAGGACGTTTCATAGAACGAAGGCTAGGTAATAAACCCAAATTGCAACATGAGTACATAACCTTTATGAAGGAGTACCAGAAGCTAGGACATACGGAAGTAGTATCTCAAACATCAACGTACAAGGATAACGAACCAACTTATTATATACCACATCATGCAGTGATTAAAGAGACCAGCTCAACCACAAAGATGCCTGTAGCAGTTGATGCATCATGCGAGTCTAGCAATGACATTTCACTTAGTGACATTTTAATGGTATTGCCTACAATACAACAGGATCTCTTTTCTATCATCACAAGATTTCGTACTCACCCTGTTGTATTTACAGCTGACATTGAGAAAATGTATCGTCAAATCCAGGCTGAGCCAAGAGACACAAATCTACAAAGAATACTTTGGAGTAATCCACAGAAGATGAACTTCGAAGTCATCGTCTTACTACAGTAACTTATGGAACAGCATCAACCCCATTTTTGGCTACAAGATGTCTTAAACAGTTGGCTCTCGATGAAATAGTTTAACACCCAGTTGCTGCACCCAGTTGGTCCTTCAAGAAGACATGTATGTTGATGATCTAATGAATGCTGCACAGACACTTGAAGAGGTACTGGGAGTACAAACAGAATTAATGAAGTTGACAAAGAAGGGAGGTTCTCAGCTAAGCAAGTGGGCGTCAATTCTCCCAGAAGTCGTGGCGGCCATTCCAGCAAAACTGCGCGAAAATGGTTCAAGCCTACCAATTACAAAGGACAATGATGGTATAATTTGTGCTTTGGGTTATTATGGCAACCAACTACGGACTAATTCCTATTTGCTTTCCAAATCCACCATCAACCACCAATTACTAAACAAAAGGTGTTAGAAATCACTGCTAGCATATTTGACCCACTAGGTTTAGTTGGTCCAATCGTGGTTAACATGTCAAATCTTTTTACAGAAGCTTTGGCAATTCAAACTTCAATGGGATGATGTTTTTCTACCATCGCTGCTTCACGAATGGCAGCTTGTTTACTATCAACTTTCAGATTTGAATGCAATTTCCAAAATAGACAAGTGATTAGACACTGCACAATAGTAACACTTGAACTACATGGAATCGAAGATGCATCCCAATTGGCATATGGTGCTTGGTTGAAACTATTTTATAAAACCTGTGTTTGGGATAGAACACTTGATTTGCTAGTTTTGTTTTGATAGCATGTAGGGCTTGTAACTAGTCTATAAAACCCATGTTCGAGTTAGTCTCTTTAATTTGCTAGTTTAACATTGCTTTGAAATGAGGTATGGTCCACTTTATAGAATCCATGCTAGAGCTGCTTTAGCATGTTTAGTCATTTTAATTACACTTAGTTGTTATGTAGTTTCAATTTAATTTCACTTGCTTGAATCCTTATCAGGATTGGGAATGATTGATTATGTTTAAGTTAGCAAGGTAAATGCATTAACCACAGGGGTAATCCTACTATTAAGTAGGATGCAATCATTTAATGTATTTAAAGGTAAAACACCAGGCAGTGACATTAACATCACTGAACCTTGCTATACTCTTGCAAGCTCCTAAGAGCTGTTTGACTCTCTGTAGGACTTTCAATCTGATTATTTCTTACTAAGTGTGAACATAAACATACAAGGATATCGGGAGGTTGCGAGTACCAATTAAGGTCGGCTTTTATCCCCCGGTGACCGTGTACAACACTCTGTGCTATTATTATAGAGTGGCTGACACCCTTAAGGCCTTTTTGGGCAACCGTTGTAGCTTGCGTTCCTTAGCTTTCCCACAGCTTTGGATTGGTTTATATTGTGTCTCTTTTGCTGGAGTATTTGGCTGTGTTACATATTCTAATGTTGGGCTTTCCTAATTAGGAATAGGCGTCCACACTGGATCATTGTTGCATTTGATAAATCAGTATTTGCCTTTATAGCTTATGTTTATTAAGATATATATCTTTAGGGTGATCACTTAATTGTTTCTTTAGGACTTTGTTATTGTTAATTGCTCATGACACCGTAGTGGCACATCCTAGTACAAGTGGTTTATATTCTTCGCAAACAAACTATAATTCATATCTCAAACGTCACTGTGTTCTTGTATTGTTAAGGGAACAGTGTCAACTTATTGTCTCGAACTAATAACAGGCGAAAATAAACCTACTAATTGTCATCACTAATCTTTTGTAATCTCTCTGTTCTTGTTCATTAAATTTATCTTCTCTTAAGCTGTCTTCTATAACTTGTAAACTTTCCCTTGTCCTGGTCTACCACTAGGCAACTGTATGTACAGCGCTTAGGTTTGTAGCCTAAAAGCTGCGTAAAATAAGTACTGGTAAACTATATGAGTAAAGAAAATAGAAATAAAATATTAATATTGAGGGGGTGAACTGTATATTTCCTGAAGTGATAGGGCTATTGCTATATAGGAGATTGGGTTGTTAGCTTGTGGTTGGCAACCTGTAGCATACCAATGCTACAAGGTGCTACTTAGTAAGAACTCTGTGTTATTTTGACTTTACAAACTTAGCCAAGGCCGTCTAGAAGTATGTTGCTTCATAAAAAGAAGTGAGTTTTAAGGCAATTTATTTAGCTTTGGGACATTTTAAATTGGGAACATGTTCCCAAGAGTCAATCGTGGATACAACTTTATAATTTATTTGGTTTATTAATCAATTAAAATCACCTGGGTGTAGATATGGTTAAATTGTTTTTATATGTTCATTATATTTTGTGGCTCTATGCAAAATTGTTTATCCAGTACATCTCTGAAAGCTCGGAAGTTTGGCACCACTGCTCTTCATATTGATAATAATATATCCAAGAACCCGCTTTGTTGGCCGCATGGTCTAAGGTGTCACTCTTGCAATAGACTAACCTTCCAATGACAGGGAGATTGGCTTTCAACGCCGGCCGGATGTACTGAGGGTGGTTTTCCCCTAAATGGTTTCACACTCTCTCTTCACACAAATGTTGGTATATCTCCAAAAGTGTGCTGGTCTATCCATATCTGACATCTATTTGATTATTAAAATTAGTTTCTGCTTGTTTATTCTAATGAAAACTGGGCCAACAAAGTGTTTTTGAACTAAGTTATGTCTGATAATTATTTTTATTTGAGCTTATTTGGATAGCCATTTAATTGTTAGGTAAAGTTATAGAGTTGTTTTTGACATTCTTTACGTCCAACATGACTTTAAAACTATAAATAATAATTTCTCACCCTTATTCCATAGAGCAAAATATTGTTATGGTAACTTTTGTACAGTTATGTATATTTATTTTACACCAATTCTTTTTTTTTTTCAAAATGTAAAATGTTATATTACGGCACCTACAATTTTCATTAGCTCAATGCAATTTATATAGTTATATTATGTTTACCTAGGCGTACAGTACTCTCATTCAATAAATAATCTTTAATTGAGAGATAATGTTAAAATGTGCTGACTAATTGCTGTATCTAGCATTTAATTTTTCTGAATCTTATGCTGTACAAAACATAATCATCCCAGATAAAAATTACTATATTATGATTAGTCATAGTGATAGTTTTTTGTTCTCCACGTCTCACCACTTGTCTGAACCATAAACTTATTTACACAAATGGTAGGTATATGGATGAGGATGTTTGAATTTTGTGGAATAGTACTAGCATTTGGATAGATAGGATGGAAAACCCTCAAGGAAATTTACCTTAGTACATTCAGCAAGGATATAATTCTCGTAGTTAGAAATCCAGATAAGATTAGACTGATGCCTTTATCCACAGAACCGCTGGTATTGGTGTGAAATATTGTAATAAAAATGATAATTAAGCCTAATAAATGTTTAATCTACTATACAAATAAACACCTTTAAACTTTCACTACGTAACTATTTTAAGTGCTTAGGTATTCAACTATATTTTTGTCTCGACACACAATTTATAAATCTAGTTTATGTTACATACAGTACATACTTTATAACAATAATCATACAACCCACTGCAGTAGCCGCATGGTCTAGGGTGCTATTCTCGCAATAGACTAGACTTGATGACGGAGAGATTGGGGTTTGATCCCGGTCAGGTGTACTGACGATGGTTTTCCCTAAATGGCTTCCCACTCTCTCTCTTTCTCTCTCTCTCCCCGCAAATGCACATACACTCCCTATAAATTCAACCATCTTCATCCCTAGCCCATTAGCTTAGATAGCCTGAATGGTTATAAGACTCTCTTCTAATATATATATATATATTTCCTATCCTATCTATTTTTGCATTTTAATTTATAACCCCTACACCCGCCTCGGTGGCGTAGTTGGCTAACACGCCAGTCGTGTTAAGCCAGACCACCGAGGACGGGGAGATCGAGGTTCGAATCTCGGTCGGGTGAACTGGGGGTGGTTTTTCCTAAATGGTTTTCCACTCTCCCTCCACACAAATGCGGGTTCACTTCCTCTAACTTCAAACCTTCCCAATTCCTAATCCATTAGTGTAATTAGTACTTAAGCGTATAACCCGAACGGGTAGTAAGACACGGTGCTAAATAATAATGATGATGATGATGATGATGATGATGATGATGATGATGATGATGATGATGATGATGATGATGATGATGATGATGATGATGATGATGATGATGATGATGATGATGATGATGATGATGATATAGTCCCTAGTCTGCTTTGGTGACCTCATGGTCTAGGGCGTCACTCTCGTGCTAGACTAGACTACTGATGACAGGGAGATCGGAGTTCTAATCCTGGTCAAGTGTACTGAATGTGGTTTTTCTATAGTGGTTTTACACACTCCCTCCATGCAATTGTGGGTACACTTATTCTAATTTCAACCTTCCTCATCCTTAGCTTATTAGTGTAGTTAATAAATATGCAAATAACGGTAGTAAGATGGAATTATAAAAAAAATTATGAGCTAGGTTGATTTTGCTTAGTTCATATTTTGTTTTTGTTATCAAGATCATAATACTAACTGTCACCAAACTAAGAATGTCAAGGTAAAATACCCAATATTTTGAATTTTTGTGATTCTACCATAATGGCTTTTTATATAGGCTGGACATAAGACCTTTAGCTACTAAGAAATATATCAGTAATGGTCTATAGTGTATTAAAAAAAAATTCGTGGGAAAATGATCACAAGTGAGTTCTGCCAGAATTCGAACTAAAGTCCAAACTCCCTGTGACAGAGTCAGGTCAACACATCATTTGGTAGTTGAAAAGCGGCAGTATAATTTTGCTTCTGAAGGTATTTACAAAAAAGATAAATCTCTTGACAAGCGCCGGCCACTTAACCTTCCCCCTCCTGCCAGCCTTTGTTAAAACCTCACAAGGTCTTAGTCATTTTCTGAGAGGGTTCATTGTCGAATGAGTTTAAAGTGCCACCATATTCTTTACAATTTATTTTTAGGTGTTATTTATTTACTTCACTACTTTGAAGTTATAATAAATCTTTCTATCTATAAAACTTTCAGGTATCATCTCTCAAAAACCAATATATATATAAATATATATATATATATATATTTGATGTTAGGTTAACATAAAATAACATGCAGTCCTATGTTAAAATCAGCCACATAATTATCTGCCGATTGATCAAAAATTTGGCTTACTAGTAAGCTGGTAATATTTTTTTAAGCCCAGCATATTGATATTAAAAGTACAAATTAATAAACTTTTTTTATATATTTTACTTATGCCCAGTTTCTGATATAACTACATTTATTAAATACACATTCTACTGTTTCAGATTTGTTGTTCATCTGTTCACTTGGATAGGAGTTTGAAAGGAGTAATAAATGAATTTTCAGAAGTATTACGAGGTAATGATGGCCCGGGTACTGGTCAAATATCCCTTGAGTTTTTTCAAAAGAAGAAAAATAGATGGCCATTTCAGACTGAGAACATTCCTTGGGAAGTGTGGACAATTCGCCTTGAACTTATTAAGCTCAATAATGAACATGGTAAACAATTTACGTTTATATTCCATTTGTTTTAACATATAAGGCTGTTTTACTCCCATCATAAGGGTTCCATAACACCACCTCTTTCCATTTCATTATAATACTATACAAGCTTAGGAAAATAAACTATAATTTTGAATCTTAAAAATTTTAAATAGTGATCCATCACTTAGTGATACAACAGAGAGGTTTGTGAAGTTGCAGATAATTCTTTATCCTCAATGTCCTAGTTGGCTAGAAACACGTTATTGGGTTGGTTTATAGAGGAATCAGCATATTATTTAAATGTAAAAATTCAAACTAATATGTAAAATATTTCTTTCTTGGGCTTTTGTTTAAAATATATTCCACTTTGCATAGCACTGATAAACAAATTTCTTCTAATGTAAATAATCATAAAAAGTGAAAATATGATTACTCTACTTAAACTTGAGATTTACTTGGAATGCAAATGAAAACTAACCAAACTAATTGTGCGTCAAATGTGAAAAAGTGTTAAATAATAATTAAAATCCAGTAAAATTCCGGAGACATCTGGAGACTAATCATCCAAATTTAAAAGGTAAAAGTTTTGTATATTTTAAATTTAAGCGTAATGAGGAGAAGAGAGGGACGATCCTTTCAAAATATATTTTCATGAAAATGAAGTGTCACTTGAAGCATACTACCACATTAGCTGTTATCATATCACTAAAGTGGGTGAATCTTACACATTGGTGAAAAATTTAAAAAGCCTTGTGCTAAAGATTTAATTGTTTGTAAAATTGGTGCAAAAGAAATTGATAGCATTCCTTTTTCCAATACAAAGGTTGCTAGATGTATTAAAGATATGTCACATTATTGTGAGGAAGAATTAATAAGGGGTTTAAAAAATTCTCCACATGTTTTACACTACAAATAGATGAGTCTACTAATGTGTTATATTTCTGACTCAACTGTTCATGGAAACATATGAATTACCTTTGAATTTATGTTTTCAAATTTGTACCGATACCGATGGAGCCAAGTTCTTGATCAGTAAAAATAATGGTGCTATATCATGAATAAAAGCCGACCCTCCCCACCCCCCCCCC
>CABFWO010006394.1:0-10769 GCA_902155825.1 Timema genevievae | reverse complement strand
ACACACACACACACACACACACACACACACACACACACACACACACACACACACACACACACACACACACACTACTGTACAGTATATACTAAACAAAACAGGAGTACAGAGCTGTACGTGTAAACAAAGATATATGGGTGAGCGGGGAAGGAGAAGGGGCGTGAAGAAGGGTACTGACCGCATTCCAACGTCGCCTTCCCTGTTTACAAAAATAGTACAACACGGCGCCGCAACTAGGAGTAGGAAAACAATAATGCACAGTACATTACAACTTATGAAAAGCTCGAATTAACAAAAAAAAATTCGAACTATCCATAATTTTTTAACTTTGTTTTAATACAAATTTCACGGGACTACGCTAAAAATTCGAATTAAGGATAATTTTGAATTACGTAAGTTTGAATTAGTCGGGTTCCACTGTAGCCAGGAAGTTCCAAGCTCAATAAGTGGCATTTAAGAGAAATTTAAAAAAAATATTTTATTTTTTTATTTTTACACACATTTAAGATCATTGGGGGAGTAAATTTAGAATAGCTCTACGGACATGAGGCTGAAATAAAGTCAATTTCGCCATGGCATAGTAGATGCCAAGTTGTGAAGTGAATCCAAGTATATGTGTGATTTGTGTTGAATGAGTTAAACTTATAAAAACTAAGTTACTATCATTAATTTGATTTTTTTAAACATCCTTTCAATTCCATTATAAGTTTCAATCAAGAATATTCTAATTTTTGGCTCAGAGATTTTTTTTTTTTAATCTTAAGACTCTGCATCAGTGAGCATGACAGACATACTCAACTCTTAGTCCAGGTGCAGACGAATGATTTCAAGCTGCACAAACAATTAGTTGGGATTATGCTCACACCAACGATTTCACTCTTGACAGTTTAGTTGGGTTGGCACCGCACACAACACTCAATAGTTAGTCATTCTAGAGTGGAGACAATACAACACAAATTGATACAAACAGGTTATTTAAAACGGACATGGAGAAAACTGTGGCTATTTGTACTTGTACTATTTTTTCTTACTCTATGTCATTAGGAACTCAAAAGTTAATTGCTGCACTTACAAAAGTACGACACCTATACCTATCTTGAGATAGTTCTCTCCTATACACCTCATTACACCCTCTCGCTTGAGCTAGTTCTGTACAGTCCACCTCACTACATTCTATCCCTATATTGAGCTAGTTTTATCCAGTCCACCTCATTACACCCTATCCCTATATTAAGCTAGTTTTATCCAGTTCACCTCATTACACCCTATCCCTATATTAAGCTAGTTTTATCCAGTCCACCTCATTACACCCTATCCCTATATTAAGCTAGTTTTATCCAGTCCACCTCATTACACACTATCACTATATTAAGCTAGTTTTATCCAGTCCACCTCATTACACACTATCACTATATTAAGCTAGTTTTATCCAGTCCACCTCATTACACACCATCACTATATTAAGCTAGTTTTATCCAGTCCACCTCATTACACCCTATCCCTATATTAAACTAGTTTTATCCAGTCCACCTCATTACACACTATAACTATCAGGAGGTAGTTATATCCAGTCCCCCTCATTACACCCTATCTCTATCTTGAAATAGGTTCTATAAAGTCCATATCAATACACCTTGAGATAGTTCTATTTAGTCCATCTCACTACACCCTATCCCGAGATAGTTCCATTTAGTCCATCTCATTATACTCTATGTCTTTCAGGTCCATTATAGTGTTATCCACCCATCTATGTTTAGGTCTTCCCATTGGGTTTGCAGTTAGTAACCTGAATATGGTTCTAGACTCTACCATTCACGCTGCATGTCCTACCCATTGTAATCCAGAAGACTTGATTATCCTAACAATGTATTGCGATGAGTGCAGGGTATATAACTCATCATTATGTAATATCCTCCACTCCCCATTATATCCATCCCTTTTTGGACCACATATCTTCCTAAGCACCATACTAATTATATTTTAGAAAAAGTGAAGAATTCAGATTTACTGGGTTCATCCCAACAGTTATTTTCACCAGAACCTCAAGGAAATTTAGCTTTAAATAGCTATATTTCCTCTTCTAAACCATAACCAAATTTTGACAAAATTGACCTTAAATTTGAGTTTTTTACTCAATCTTTTGTGCAAAGGGTGTAGCATCAAAACTGAATCAAGGAAGCGTGATTATAGGGGAAAACCGTCCAACTGTGTGCACGCTTCGATAAACCATTCTTCACATTTGAAGTGTGAATGATAGTTGATCAGACACTTAGATGGATACAAGTTGAAATGAAGTCCCAACTTTTCAGTTGGGTTGCAATCAACTCTAATTGTGTGTGCACACCCATTTAACACCACCTACTTTTACTATCCAACTAAACTGTTTAGTCGTTTGTATTGCGCCCAGGCTTACCCAGGGTCAGTATTTGATTCAAATCTCAGCTCAGTACACTCATTTTTTTCCCACATAATTTTCCTATTGTCCAGGCAAATAGTACTCTATTTCCTAAATATTCACTTTCCTCATCTTGATCAGTCTAATTTGTAGATTTATTTCTTAGTAAAAGAAGGGGAAAAAAACTTGTCAGGCATCAAATTAAAAATAAACCTCATTCTTAGGTTCATTAAAAGTAAAATATTGCTAACATTGATTTCATAAGTATCTTGACCGATTCTTGAAAAGTTTTATTCTTATAACTTTTAAATTTTGTAAGTTGCACCTTTTGGCATATTTTATCTACTTAACTTTAAAGCTGTGAAAGATTATGATTCAGGTTAAGCAACTTAATCTAAGGCTTGATGATTACACTTATTTGGAAACTATCAGTATTTTGGTCCAACACCTTAGCTCAGTCAGTATAATGTCTTATCTACTGAGCTAAGGGTGCTCGGGTTTGATTCCCGGCATGGCCAAAAAATTTATCAGTGGCCAGGAGCTGGATGTTGTGTATGTTTTAGATTTAAGTTAGTTTATAAGTTTTATGCTTATATAATTATTCAGTTCAGAAAGAGCACGTTAAATACCTTGAATAAATTGAAGAAAAAAAAATCAGCACTTTTAGATTTCCAGGGTTGTTGGTTCATTGAATGGCCATAGTGTAGTCTCATTTAATAATTCTATTAATTTATGGGGTTTCTTTACTTTAATTATTGTGAAATGTGCGTTTGGTGGCGTTGACAGGCTACTGTGGCGGTAGGGTTTTTATGGATTGGTGAGTTTGTCTGAGGCGAACAGCAAGTCAGTTGATCAAGAGGCTTGTAAGAGTCGAGGCCTCCAAGTAAATAGGTCTCAGTCAGTCAATCAACGTCAGCCACGCCCACTTACACTTCACGGGATCCACAGTGAACTTTGAAACGTTAACAATAAACCGTATACACAAGTCAAACTCAACGGCTTTATTATTGCTTCTAAAACATATCCACGGCTTATGGGGGTCGAAAGTACATTATATAAAATATTTTTATTACTCCTACTCAGAATTGTAAAGAAACAGTTTTGTGCTCAAGACTTAAACTATTCATATTCAACTATTTTTTTAAAAGAATAAGTAATTTATACTGCGCCACACTAATTACGGTTTGCTATGTAAAGAAAATATTGTTTGTTAATAATGCTGAACAGAGCTAATTTAAAACTTACTCATAATCAACTTTTTCCAGCCTGTGGCTGGGTCAATTTAATACATTATCTCTATCTTCCTCTATCCTTCCACCATTTTTCTCCTCTCTCTTACACACTTTCAGCTATCTGCTCCTCCCATCTCTTTCTGGACCGATCTGTGTTTTTTTTTCTTATATACTCCATCTCCATAATTCTCTTTGTCATCTACTCCTTTTCTATCCTCATAATATGGCCATACCGTCTCATTCTTGTTTCCTCTACTATCTCATGTACTCCCTCTACTCCCATTTTTCCCAGAATAACTTCATTCCTTATCTCGGTCTTCCCTCTGACAGCTAACATGCTCCTCGCAAACTTCTTTCCCACAGCCTCCACTTTACTAGTCTCTCTTACATTCACTGTCCATGTTTCTGCTGCGTATGTGACAATGGGTACAAATACACTCAATGCCCCATGTCCTATACTGTAAAAGTAAGCAAAATTAAAACTACAAAGGCTATTATTTGTGAAATATCATTTCAATTTCATTTGCTAGAAAGAAAAAAATAAATAATTAAAAATTTGGTGTTCTTATGCTTTCTGTGATCGATTTGGAATAATTAATTTTGGTAACAATCTCATGCACATAAATTTATTTTAATATGTTTTTAAGTAAACATTTATAAATAATTTTCTATTTTCTATTTCTTGGTTACAGAACGACAGGTATGCAGGGAAAAAGTTGGTGATATGCTGACTGATAAAATCATATACATAGCAGAAGTCATGAACAGGCACGAATATGTTCCTAAAATGCCAAACCAGTCAGAACTAGATCTCATTTTTGATACAACATTTCCGGATGTACAGCCTTACCTGTTTAAGGTGATAATTCTGAGCATTTTTGTTTAATTTTTGGATATTTACTTAGATATGTTTTTAAATATATATATTGATGTTTGTTTCTAGCATCTATATATTAACATCATTGATTGACTTCCCTCTTTTCTTATTGGCTAGATTTTTTCATTATAATCATACTTTAATTTAATCATCAATATTATAATTCATATTTTGATATATTAGGAGTGCAATAGATTTATTATTAGAATATAAATGGAACATATAATAGGTTTAGTTATTATTTTTATTTGGTTCATATGTCTTATAAATCCTTTTAAATTAATATCTTGCTAAACAATAATTAAAAAAAGTTTGGTAGGAGCCCCTTATTCCTTATTTATGCATATGAGAGCCAACTTTACTACTACTTTCTTTGTCTGTGAAATTAAACTAAACTTAGAATGGGGTACTACATGCATTTTAATATTATGCTAAAGTCATAGTGAAAGCTGTTACTCTAGGTCAGTGGTTCCTAACCTTAAGGAGACCGTGGACCACTCAGTTTAAAATTGAATGGAGAGCGGACCTCTCCCCTTAAACTAGATCTAATGACTTCAGCAACTAAGTAAAAATATTATTATTATTATTATTATTATTATTATTATTATTATTATTATTAGTTGTAGTAGTATTACAATTATTATATTATTAATTCTTAATATCACAAATTTTTACAACACACTTTTCGTAAGAGCATATGTTTGAAAAACATGCTAGAATGTTAGATTTAAAAAAAATTAGCTCAATGTCTTTCTTAAAATTTTCACTCCGATTTTTGAGCTTGAATTCGTTTCACTAGGTTTGAAATTCTTGGGTTAATACTCAGCTCAAAGCTAATCTCATGTAATTGCTTGCTTGCATCCAAATGATTTCTTTGCTGGTTTTTGATCAAAAATAGATCCATGCTCACACAAAAAGGTTGTCGAAAACACCATAATATACTGTAAGGCGGCTCGCCGAATGTTTGGGTAAGGTATCGCCTTATTGAACCACAACTCTCCATGTTTACACCAGATTCAAACGAGTCCCTGAAGTTACTATCATCTTGAAGTTTGATAACCAACCTCTTCTTGGATTTCTTCAGGACCTTCCTGGGCTTGACACTGAAAGGATTACGAATTAGTTTCTTAATGGCTTTACTTTCATTTTTTGCCATATTCTGGAAGTTGTGACACAACACGATATGTTGGACCTCATCTATGATGATAGCATAGTTCTTGTCTTCAGCAAGGGCTTTAAACATTGGAAATGCTGAATAGTTTTTCTCCTGAACTTTGTCAATCCACAGATCAATTTTGCATAGAAATGCACAAAGTTTGTTTTCAAACACAAAGTTGTTGGCAACACCTATCAACTTTTCATTTCCAAAACCCTGTAGCTGCAAATTTAGCTGTTTCACATGGGCAAAAGTATCCACGAGATAGGCCAGTTGTATCTCAAATTTTGGTTCACAGAACTGCTCCAACATATGTTGCATTTTTGTCTCAATAAAGAAAACTTTCAACTCTTCTCTTAACTCACACAAGCGTCCCAACATATTTCCTTTGGAGAGCCAATGAACCTCATTATGAAAAAGTGGGGTCTCATGCTCTGCATCCAAGACTGCGCATAATTTTTTTTTAAATAGCACACTTCTTATAACATTATTCACCATCTTTATATGTCGTGCTTCTTAAAATATTTACAGATTGTTTTCAATGCATCTTTTCCTTTCAATGTTGTCTCCAACTCTCTGGATGGTAACAATTCTTCCTTAATTGAGTTATCATCATCTAAAAACCCTCGAAATAAGCTGCAAGAGCTTTTTCAGATGATTCAAATCTTATACCAGCTTTATCAAGTTAAATTTTCTTCAAGTTTTCTAATTTTTCTGCAAAGTATTCAGAATGCTGATTGCTCAAGTTAAAATGGACTGTATTTAAATAGCGTTCCAGCTTTGCCGGTTTTAATGCTTCATTGCTGAGGACTGTATCACAAGGGCTGTATGCAAGAACGTTAGTGAATGCTTAGTGGACCGATAGTGTGGTACCGATCATACTATCGCTACACTGTTTAACCTATGATGACGCAAGCAAACCCACGCTAGTGTCCACTTAGCAACCACTTAGTCAATTTCTTGCATACGGCTCAAATCACACACTGGTGTGTCACATCTTTATTTACTTCATTTGCGGTGAACCCGAACTTGATGTTATCGCCATCATATATCTTCTTTCAAGCCATTTTCCAAAGAACTTTAGACATCACAAAATAGGGTGGACTGCCAATGCACAATGTCAGGAAATTTAACTTAAACAAGAATACTACTTGTAATCAACCACACTGCAAAGCTGACTGCTGGCTACTGAATACTGACCGGCTTATACACGAGCACCTAGCTTGACCTTTGAACCGCATGGGCATGTGCAGATAGTTTAATCTTCGAAACAGTTTTACTGTCACTTTTAAAGGGTGGAGGAACGCGCAGCTCAGTCGCTCTCTATTTATTGCACTGTTCTTTACGTCGTTAGAACGTGGATGGGCACTTTCCTCGCAGACCACTCCCGAGGCTTTCTTGGACCACCAGTTGGGAACAACTCCTCTAGGTAGAGTAGGGTAGGAAAATATAAAACTAATCAATCTCAGGACCACCCCACTGAGAAGGAGTAGAAGCGGAATAAAAACCTTAGCCTAAGGTAAGGAAAATAACCGGTCAAAGTATTGTACAAAGTGTAACCTGATAGTAAGAATAATATGGTTTGACACACTAACACTAGGAGACAATGTTTGCACTAATAGAATTTAAAATTTTTGTTGGTTTAAATAAAGTTTACATTTCAAATTTGTGTGTGTTTGGGGTGGGGGATGTGGCGCTGAGCTGATTTGAGACTTAGTTCACTCCTTCCCTTGTGGTGGTACTCATCAACTCGAATGCTTTCTCATTCTAAGAGTGTAGGAAATGGGAAGCTGCTTGCATCAGATTTACTCACCCAAAACCACTTCAGGGTGCCTCCATGTTGGCAGCCCCTGGGCAACGTCATTCCTTGCTCTTATAGTCATGGCGGGTTGGACGGTTTAATCACTGTAGAATAATCTGTATGGGGTTGGGGTAAGGTGATGTCTCCCACCCACCATACACTAAGAGGTTAGTAGTGCGTACCCGGTCTCAGCTAGGGATAGCTGGTCAGGACACCTCCACGTGGTCCCCACTGGGAAACTTAATCGTAATTGCCTCGGAAAACCGTGGTTATACCTAAGATTTGAGTTTCTGACCTCTCACAGCACGCTGGCGTTAACACTTAAGGGTCCAACTGCTCCTGCCCAAAATCCAGTAAACAGGGGGGGATTCCTCAGTTACCCACTGATGATGGGATTACCGACAAGACGGGTTGGTGGTCCCAAACTGCTTGCTTTGTGTGCTTACACATGTTCTGCTCAGAGGACACGGCCACAAGTGGGGCTGTAGGACACTTTATGACGAGGTGTTTGTTCCCACCATGGTTCCGAAGTGTTTAGCCATTATTGTGGGATGAAATCGGCATCACAAGCTATTTGGAGGGTATTCTTTAAGTTCAAATTTGTCAACTATTTTTAGCTAATTACCTTAACTAAGTCTAATTGCCAGGAATAAACATAAAGATTTTTCCTCTACAAATTTCATCACAATGACTTTTCTTAACTCATTCATAGAGATGTATTATATATTGGCACTGCCTATGATATTTAGTAATTAAAGCTTGTATCCAGCCTTTCAGCTCTTGAATCCCAGTAACAATTTGTTAAAATGGCAACAAAATTAAAATAAACCTAGAAGTTAAAAAATGCTAGGAAATCATAAGTTACAAGATGTCTTGGAAAATCTGTATGGTGTTTTGAAAATTTTATGGTTGGATAGTAAAAGTTTGTAAATATGTATTATTACTAACATTTTTGCAAAAATGTTCTCATTTGATAAGTATAAAAGTCAACCTCGGCAGTTTTGGTTAAAGTGATTACTCAATACCCGATATCCGAGGGTTCAAGCCCATTTGAGGTTGACGATTTTTTCCTGAGCCATAAAAATCTGTAGCACAACTTTCTTCAGAGGGAAAGTAAAGCCATCGGTCCCAATTCGATTGTGGCATGTAAAAGAACCCTGGAAAATATATGAAAATACCTTTACCGGCAAAATTGGTAGGCCCTTTTGCTCTAGCTATAGAAATTCTTGTCTGCTGATATAATCATTTGTTTCAGAAAGTGTATGTTAAATACCCCAAATAAAGATAAGTAAAAAAAAAAAGTTGGCTTTCATTAATGTGTTTAGGTATCCTAGTTTATTAAAGCTGTGAATTTGTCTGTCCATGCTGAGAATTTTACCTTATATTATTATTGTTTGAATTTTCATTCCTGCAAGCAGTTTGAACCTAGGCTTTGTAATTTCGGGAAGGCCCACTGTATGTTTGTTTACATTGTGATTTAAAATTTAAATTATTTTGTTTACCAACATTAAAATAGTCAAATTAGAAAACAGTAATTTCAAGCATTAAATGATTTATAAATTTACATTTTTCTTTTCATCTTCATCAGAAAAAAAAAGGATATGTTCTTTGTAGTATTTTCCAATATAACCCACATGTTTACCATGGGAGTAATAATGATACAAAAAACTACATTATTTCTTGAGTAGGTCCAATAAATGAAAAATTTGTTTAAAAAAGCAAATAGATTAGTTATCATTATTTTATAACTATATAATGATTTTGAAGGAAATAAACGGTTCTGTGAGTTAGGATAATGAAATAAGGAGTGCAAGTAAAGACAAATGGCATTCAGAATGAACATGGTGAGAAATCTGGGATGAAAACCGTACAAGAGAGCGACGGAGTATTTTCAGCAATTCTATGGCGAAACCATGAAAGTAGGCCTAGCAGAAAATAGGGAAAAAGATGAGTGAAAGAATTGACGAGGTTGAGGTGTTAAAAGCTATGAAAGTGTTAAAGAATGATAAAGCTACCGGCATAGATGGGATCACAAGTGAAATGCTTATGTATGGGGGCTTGGTACTACTTGGCAGATTGTGTCATTTCGAATGTTCCTAATGACTGGTAGAATGCTGTCATTGTTCCTTTGTACAAAGGCATTGGCATTAAGAGTGAATGTAAGAATTATAGGGCAATTTGTTTGTTGAGTAATCTAGCAGGGCTGCTACCCGTCTGGAAAATCTGGAAAAGAGGGAAATGTCAGGAAATTTGGTTTGACCTGTAAAAATCAGAGAAATGTCAGGGAATTTCTCATATTTTCTAAAAACAACTGGAATTTTAAAATATAAAGTCAAATTTTCGAAAGTGTTAAACTATTTTGCTAACAACCTATTTTTACACTGATGTTTTTCTGCTTAATAATTAATTAAAATTGCGATTGTAATTTGGGAACTTCACAGTTAATGCTATTACTATATTGTACCATTACTTAATCCAAGAACATCAGTGCATGTGTAAACAAACATCAGCGTATGCACCATGGTCACAGTTCTAGTTGCGAGAAAGTGTCTGCTCAGTCTTCAATATGACACGTAATACGCATGCAGGTATTTGATCTTTTGTATTCTTAGTTCCAAAATAGTGAAAAAACGGTGCCTTATGATAATTTACTATATCATTTGTAACTTAATATTTGAAAAACAATGTTCTAATTAATTATTATATTACAGCGTTATAGCAATATTGTTTATTTAACACATCAAAAGCGTTGCAAATAGCTTTTTCAGTTTAGTGACCCTTTGCTGATGCTCAAATACAGATTTCTTTTAGTGTTTCTCAATTCTATAATGACATGTGTACGGTATTTGTTCTGAAGTCCAAAGCGTTGCCTCTCAACCACCCACTATTTACAACTAGAAATAAAATGTTTTGTGTAATTGTGTGAAAAGCAATGCATCCATACTCCAGAAACAAGCTTCAAATAAACGAGTAAGGTCATTTGAAATAGAGCACTAGGCTAAATCATGGTTTAAATTAGGGGGAGATAGCCAGCACACTTACCATGGTGATACTGGAGTAGAAATTGTTTAGATAGAACACTAAAAAAACACACACACACATTTTTAAGGACAAGCTTTCACTGGCACACTTATTATTACGTTCAATGTCACAATAATAATTAATAATAATAATAATAATAATAATGACGATGACGATGACGACGACGACGACGACTACGACTACGACGATGATTACGACGATGATTACGACGATGATTACGACGATGATTACGACGATGATTACGACGATGATTACGACGATGATTA
>CABFWO010006393.1:2263-35465 GCA_902155825.1 Timema genevievae | reverse complement strand
ACTGGATATTTTAAGTTCTACCTGACTCGAGGAGCGCAACAAATCTCCCGTAAGGCTACGTATCTGTTATATCCTTGTCTGTGTCCATGGGCCAGCCCTCGGCTGTTGATTTGATGGGAAATACATAAACTTGTCGTTCATTCGTCTTTTAATATAGAGATAGATGATCATAGAGCTGCGAATTTCTGCTTGGTCTTTAAGAATAACTGTGTACTCTTATCACATTCCATTAGATTTTAATTTCGATTGTGTATCTCTTATGGACTGGAAGTGTATGATAATAATCAATTAGCGATTTGGAATTATTTTAAGGAAGGTAATAAATAACTTCAATAAACTATTCATTATTTGGATTTTTCACTATGAAAAGAACTGGTTGTTAACATTTTTGAATCCCATCACTGAAATCGGGGACATAGGTCCTATTTTGGGGACTATACTATACTAAAAATCGGGGTTGAGTGGACATCTAAAAGTAACTTTAAGTAATAGTTTTTATTCTCCCGCCCCACAAAGCTAAACACCAATTTAAAATTGTTTTCTTGAAGGGTTATGTAAATATTGTTGAGGAACTGTGGGTAAAAAGTACCAAATTTTGCATACAATATTTTATTTATTTTTAAAAATTAATCTTATAAATACAAAATCGTGATATTTTATAATAATACCAAGGCCCAGACTTTGGTAACAAAAAAAAGTTATCAAAAAACAACCCATAAAATGACCTAAACATTCTAAAAAGTTACTTCAAGTTTACAAAAAATGGTATAGAAAGATGTACAAAAACTCACAATGATTGCACACGACTAAATCAAACATTCACTTCACAAATGGAAACTAAAATTTATATATATATATTAATTGGAAGCCTCTAATAACTAAACTCTTGCATTCTTCTGAATGTAATATTAATGTGCAAATATCTGTTTCAGAAGTAACAACGCAACCCTCAAGTTTAGTTGGATTCTCACCAGGAATGTGTATTTTACAACCAAACAAACAAAGAATACCAAGTTCATTTCCTTCACTATCCTCTCATTCCGACAACTGTGTGGTGAAATATGTTTATGTTTGAGTATCTAAGCATTCATAAAATATCAATTTTATTTAAAAATACACATATTCTACATAAATAGCTAATATTAACACAAAACCGAGTAAATATGTCCTAAAAATCCAAAATTATAAAAAAGACCAAAAAAGTTTCCACAACCGGGGGATCGTGTACAGAATTTATCCACACATGAGCATCAACTGTGATGTAACTTAAAAAAAAAGGGGGGGGAGAAGAAATTTATCATCAAAATCTGGGCCCTGAAAATCACAATAGATTATTTTATGTCTTTAGTGCTCTAAACTAGCATAATACTTATATTTCTTTGACAAAATTTCATCAAAGAAGTGAAAATTATCTACACATATATACAAAGATACTTGTATATTTACAATAAATGCTATCAAATAAAAATGAACACTTCCAATTTAAATCAAACAAAATTTCATAGGTAAATCACAGATACAAAATGATATATATGTCACATTGATGTCTTACATAAAATTACTATGCGACGATGGCAGCTTGAGGACGGTTGTGAGGTGAAGGCAGGCTTGAAACTATCAATTGTTTCACTCAAATTCGTTTTTAAACCCTTTGGTGCCACACCTATGATGGATTCATGTGCGAAGCGTGCGACTGCTATTTCATCAATTTTTGCAAAACTATACAAGAAAAATTAACAAAATGCGATTTTTGAAGTTATTTTTATATAATTTTATCTAAGTATACTGTTCTATAATAGAGGTTAATATTATCATTCTAGTGAAATAATATACTTCTTTCAGAACCCTATCTATCAGCTAACGCTATAACTAGCACCTGGAAAGCCGATCGGATTGGCTCTTGGCACTTGGAAGGTTAAACTCGCTCTTCAAAGTCAATGCACACGCATTATCTCACTACATTATTGTGTGTGTGTGTGTGTGTGTGTGTGTGTGTGGTAATTCAACTGTATGAGGAAGAAGGTAATTTACTAGTACTTTTCCACAAAGCCTGACTTGTCTTGATTGGTACACCCGCTTCAGTGACCACATGGTCTAAGATGTCACTCTTGTGTTAGACTAGACTGCCGATAATGAGAAGATCGGTGTTTTAATCCCGGTCGGGTGTACTAAAGGTTTTTTTTACCCTAAACAGATAATTAGTACACATGAGTATACCGCCAACTGGTATAGGGTACAGTACTAATAAAAAAAATTGCCAGGTAACAACTCACAAGGTGACCTGGTGGTCTAGAGGTAAGGTGTCAGACTTCTGTACTGCGGGTCCGGGGTTCAATCCTCAGTCATGGCACAGATTTATCTGATTGCCAAACCCTTCCTTCAGCTCTGACAAGACGTGTATTAATCACAACTTGTGAATGTGTGGAATGCCANGTTCAATCCTCAGTCATGGCACAGATTTATCTGATTGCCAAACCCTTCCTTCAGCTCTGACAAGACGTGTATTAATCACAACTTGTGAATGTGTGGAATGCCAGGCCTCCACCGTGGTTCGGATTCCACGTTAAACTGTAGGTCCTCCATTTCATCTCACAATCACCCTACCATTACACATTAGTGTAAGTGCTTATAACCCGAACGGGTAGTAAGACGCGGTGCTAATAATAATAAACAACTCACAAGCCACCAACGGAAAAACCAAATGATTGTCATGGAAATGCTCTAAAAGCTACAATGATATATTATTTTGATGTGTGTTTAAAATAACACTATGTACACTATACGTCAGAATATGGCAAATTCCTCAAACATTTATATAGTTCCCATTTTAAATTGCATATAACGAAAAACACGGATTATTTTCATCAAGTTAGATATATTAAAACTAATGCTTGGTGAATATTATCGATAAGACAAATATATGTTAAAAATTGACACCATGGGTTTTTTCACATCAAAAATAGGGTTCCTAGCTCGATTCTGTTTACAGGTGTAATTTTATTAACTTGACAAACCTGTTTGTGGGAATGAACCATGAGCTCTTAGGGGTATCTGCAGGGTTGTCAATGTGAAAGTTACAGTTATTCGATCTAACGACAAGTATCTCCGAAGCTCTGAAATTAGGATATCAATCAATATCGTCTACACTCTCAAGGCAAGATAATACAGAACAGTATTTTGGTTTAATTACGAGTCCTTTAAGGTGGGGATTTAGGGAGTGCGAGAAAATACCAGTTTTGATAGCAAAACATTTTTTTGGTCCAAATAAATCAAATATTATTTCCATACAAACATAATGTTTAATTTACTTCCCATGATGATATCATCAGTTGAATACTTGTCATGAGCATAGCGGCATTAGATGAGAAACTTTTTAAATTAAGAGAAAAATATGTCATTAAATTCCAGGACACTCTTGATAGATATTCAACAACTGTTGATATCACCATATGAAGAAAATTAAACTCCATTTTTGTATAGAAGCAATATTTGATTTATTTTGACCAACAAAATATGTTGTTGTAAAAACCGCAAAAACACTGGTCTTTTATTGCGCTCCCTTCATCCCCACCTTAATGTTCAATATAGTGTGATATTTCAACACTTTTAAAGTGTTTTGTTATTTAAAATAAAACATCTTTTTATCAATAGTGATAATTTGAAAAATAATTTTTGGATATAGTCTGGATCCCAGTCAGATATTAACTATATTTTGATCAATAAAATACACTTAATTCATTTACTAGAAGTAACGCAGCGTGAAGGACAGTATCTGTCAGTTACAAAAGTCACTAAAACTACTTTCAAATAATCATATGTCAAGCCATGGGATCTGAAGCTGTCAAATTTGATAGACAGTATTAATACCCATTAAATAATAAAATATTATCACTGTTGACCACAAAGAAATAATGTTTTACTTTTGTTAAGTGTTTATCCTAAAATGCTAGTCTAAGATTATAACAGTTTAAAAAGATATTAAAATATGTACATAACTTATTGTAAATATATAGGTAACATGTTCTTAATTGTAGCATAACATTTACACCAAAAAAAAGAAATAGGTTTGTGGGCTTTATCATCTTCATTGTTTGGCTTACCATAGATAACAACAGGCAGCAGCTGTAGACGGACATAAATCACTCTTCGCATCAAAATGAGTTTTTTTTAAATATATAATGCGTGTTTTTGTTTATTTTTAGTCAAAAGTGAAATTGATATAAATGCAAGTCTTTTTTTTTTTGTGCAAAAGTATAAAAAATATATATTTAAAATTATTTTGATGGTGAAAATGCATTATGTCATATAGATTCCACTTTGACGTCATAAGACTAAATGAAACCACATTTCGATGCTTTGTCTGTTGGCCAAATCTTGTCGCTTGATGTTCTGATCAACAGTGAAGCGACACAGCCTTGAAAGAAAACCGGATGGATTGTGGTTCGTCGGTTGGGTTTGTCACTCTACCCCTTCCTGAACTTAAGCACCAATATGCTGATGGTGAGGAACACCGCCATCCAGATGAGGGTGGCGACGAACCCGAAGTAGACAGTGGGCTGCGAGATGCTCCATCCCCGTGCCAAGATTGTCCTCAAGGACTCTGTCGACTTGGTCAGCGGCAGGATGAAACTGATGAGTTTGAGGGAGTAGTGCATGCCCTCCACGGGCCAGATGATGCCTGTGACATACACGTTTGACATGTTTCACGCACTTAAACCACATTGCCAACCTGGTGAATTCGGAACTATTTTGCGAAGCAAGTCACATCCTAACTTAAAGCGCCAAAGTACCGTACTCTAAGCACTACCACACTTAGACGGCAATGCATGAAATAAATGTGTGCAAAAATAGTATTCCTTCTACCCTTCATTTTCTATTAATATTTTCCAAAGCTTTTAATTAAATATCAAAGTGATCCATCGATAAAATGACTCCAAATGTCATAAAACCATAAAAGGTATTATGTTATTAATCAATCTTTTTATTAGAAATTTGTTCTCAAAATTAGATAAAATATTTCTTTATTTAGAAATAATTATTAGGTTACTAAATTCAAGTGCTTCTTAAAAAAACTGTTGGAAGGCGCCCCTAGAGCCCTTGCACCTAATGGATGAGCCAGGCTTGCAAACACCACCACCATTATTAATAATAGTAATAATAACAATACTCAACTAAGTTTATGTGATTGATCGAATTATAGTAATAGTATTTACCACAGAGCATGACGATGGGCAAGAAGCTTCCGAGGGCGAGGTATGTGGCGGTCCTCTCCGTGTCGCAGAGACAGGATACCACGAACCCTGTAGGGAGCAAGAAGAATCTCATTGATATGGGATAAAATATTGGACGTGAAATAAAGAGTTGTGCAATTTACATCTTTAAAAATTACTGTAGAAAAATCAACACATATACTCTATGGCATTAAAAATGCGAAAGCTCATTGCCACACTTTCAAAAGTATACCACCTATTTTTATCCACCTCATTACACCCTATCCCAATCTTGAGCTAGCTCTATCCAGTCCACCTCATTACACCCTATCTCTTTCATGTCCATTCTAATGTTATTCTCTCATCTGCATCTAAGTATTCCCATATGGTTTGCCGGTCAACAAGAGTAAAAATTATAAATATTAAACATTTTACCAATCACAGGTCATACTGGCCATGTTCTGATTGCTCTATAAATTTGACGTTCATACTCACAGTAGACATTTCTTTAAATAATACGATGGGCAGCTCCAAGCTAAGATACCCGCCTCGGTGGCGCAGTTAGCTAACGCGAAAGTTTTATGTTGAGCTAGACCGCCGAGGACAGGGAGATCGAGGTTCGAATCTCACTCGGATGAACTGTGGGTGGTTTTTCCTAAATGGTTTTCCACTCTCTCTCCACACAAATGCGGGTTCACTTCCTCTATATTCAAACTTCCCAATTCCTAACCTACTAGAGTAATTAGGACTTAAACATATAACCCGAACAAGTAGTAAGATGCGATGCTAAGTATTATTATTATTATTATTATTATTATTATTATTATTATTATTATTATTATTATTATTATTACTATTCCATGCTAAGAGAAGTGACTTTACAATACTTTAATAATCTCACCTGCTTCGATAGTTGGTTCTGTCAGCGCGTCTCACTACCCGTTGGGGCTATGTTAGGGATGAGGAAGGTTGAATTTATCGTGCACCCACATTTGTGTGAAGAGATGTTGGAAAAATCACTTTTAGTACTCCCGATGAATATTCAAACCTCGATACCCATGTCATTGAAAGTCCAATCTATTGTGATTGTGATGCCTTAGACCGTTATATTACCAGAATGAGTTGCACCGATGGTCGCACAGTCTAAAGCGTCAATTGATAAATAGACTAGATTGCCAATGACACAGAGGTCTAAGTTCTAATCTAGATCGGGTGCAATGGGGGTGGTTTTCCACATATTAGTATCTTTGTTAACTATCCCATTCTCTCTCCACACTATCGCGGGTGCATTTTCTCTTAGCTACTCTCCCAATACTTACCTCTTAGAATAAACCGTTGATAAACCTAGTGTTGAATGTATTGATAATATTTTAACAATAGCATCAACTAGAAATCTACAAATGATTGATTGTACATTTGATTACTTAAAACAAAAATTAATTTGTTTCAAACCCATTTTTGTGGTTGCATAGTTTAAGGAGTCACTCTCACCATAGGCAATAATGTTAGTTGGTTAAAATCCCGGTCTGATGTATAGGGGATGGTTTTTCTTAAATACTTTTCCACTCTCCTTCATTGCAAATGTAGGCTCACTACCTCTAAATTTAACCTTATTCATATCTACAGCAAGAGTTTAAATATACGGGTAGCTTGCGAAGGGGTAGTAAGACGCGATGCAAAAAAAAGTGGTTTCAAAGACTTCACAACTTTTTTTTTCTGTTATCTAATAGGCAGATAAATAATGTATCCTGAGCGTGGCACTGACCAAAGCACATCCCGCAGAGTCCCGTGAGGATCGTGAGCGCAGACACCGTTGTGATGTCTCCTCGGCACGTGATGTTGAACACCACAAACGAAAAGATCAGCACCATCGCTGTCTGACCGCACATGACGACAAACTGTGTTACCACGTGGGAGAACAGTATCTCTGTTCCTGTGATACCTGAGTATGACGCAAAACAGTCTTTATAACACTTCTATAATCATCATCATCTTCATCATCATCATCATCATAATCATCATCTGATCACAATAGGTAAGAAAGGATCTTTGTACTAGTGGTTTTTAAAACATAGTTTTCAATTAAATAGAAAATCTGCTTAGTATCTAGTGTCACTGAAACTAGATCCTCTTTTTGCCTTGAGTTTAAACACAATTTTGATGGGTTTTTTTTTTTTAGAGTTTGGTAGAACCAGAATCTTCATTTTACCCGAATAGCCTGAATCTATAATTCAAATCTTGTAACCAATGATGAACACAAGAGGAAATAAAAATATCAAATTATAAGAGAAATAGTCAGGGCCAAATGTAGATCTGTAGAAGTCCAAAGATTAAACAAATACTTGTATTTTCAACGTTTCAATATTATAATTTTTTTTCTTTATAAAATTAACTGTTAAAAGCTCAATGTTAGAAACATTATCTAAGTGAGGAAACATTGTCATCACAATAAACTAGATTTGTTTGAAACAAAAAAATTGTATTATAGATTTTATTTGTTTTTAGTTCATCTTTATAAGGACAGAAAATAATATCAAAACTTTTCTGTCCAAAAATGACTGAAGTTGATTTTTTATGAAATTAGCCAAAAGATATTTTTTTATTGAAACAGTTTGTGAAAGTCCTGGGGCATTAGCCTTCGTCGCCCTGTCTTAAATCCGAGCCTGAAAATAGTAGCTAAATGTTCACATTATTTTTTATAATACATTCATTATAACATTCATACATTCAGTTAAGTGTTAAATTACTGGTCTGGGGCCTGGTTGTTAAGTTATAATATGATTAGTTTGGTACTGAACCACCATTAAACAGTATTAGAACTCAAAAAGAAGTTTTAACATAAAATTTGATATTTTTTTCCTCTAATTTCAAAAAGGTTTAAGGCCCCCCCTCCCCTATTACTTGTTTTTTTTATCTTTAAATAATTCAACTGAATTGAATAAATTTACATATTTGACTTCTTTTTTATCATTTAAATTCCATTTCATTTTATTTTTCTGAAAATTGATAAGATGTATAAAAATATTAGTTTACTTAGTCTGCTATCATCTATATTGGTTGTTTATCTATTATACGTTTGTCTTCTTCCTCCGATAAAATCGGTTTCACACATCAGTAATATTACCTACCTAATCAGTGATCGGCAAAGGACTAAAACTTTTTTTTAAGACATTGAATCTTACCTGACACTAAACTTCTTTCCAGCATTCCTTCGTTTCTCTCAATCAACATGGCCCCTGATGTCAACGCCACAGATAAAAAGAAAATGATCCTGAAACAAAATATTGTTCAATTTTTAATAAAAAAAGAACATGACTTTAAGAACTATAAATAATTATTATCCAATTGAGCAATCAACTGTGAAATATAAATTGTGTTATGTTTGTCTGTAAGGTCCCATAACTTTCAGGAAAATAAAAATATTTTTCTGATTCATCATCAACCATTTGCAGCCTGGAGCCAGGACATTTTTAGTAAAATACCTCCATCTTACTTTATCCTTCCACCCTTCTTTTCCTCTCACTTGCACACTTTCTTTTATCTGCTCCTCCCATCTCTTGCAGTTTTTTCCCTACACTTCATCCCCAACATTCTCTTTGGCATCCTCTCCTTTTCCATTCTCATTACATTTCCATACCATCTCAGTCTTGCTTCCGCTACTATCTCATGTACTTGTATTCCAACTCTTTCCCAGATAACTTAATTCCTAATCCTGTTTCTCCTCGTGACAGCTAACATACTCATCACAAATCTCATTCCCATGGCCTACACTTCAGTCTTTCTTACATTCTATGTCAATGTTTCTGCTGCATATGTGATTATGGGTACAAAGTATAACCTACACAACACTTCCCTACACTTTAAGGACACTTCTCTTCTACACAACAGTTCTCTTACACTCCTAAAGAACAACTCCCCTTGTTTCCCTCTTCTTATTAGATCCTCTCCAACTCCATCTTTCGCCTCAATCACGCTTCCAAGATATTTTACATTCTGTACCTTTCTCAGTTATACTCCATCCAACTTTATAGCTTTTCTGATTAGAATTACAAATATACTATCTGTTTTACATCCATCAAATTGGAAAGTTTATACATTACTATCTTTTAATATCAGTCACCCACTTCGGTGCCCGCGTGGTCTATTGCGCTACTCTCGTGTTGGATTAGATTACCGAGGATGGGGAGATCGGGGCTTGATCCCGGTCAGGTACATTGAGGGTGGGTTTTCCTAAATGGTTTTCCACTTTCCCTCCATGCTAATGTGGGTGCATTTCCTCTAATTTAACCTTCCTAATACCTAACCCATTAGTGTAATTAATACATAGGTGTATACAACAGTCAAGATAGTAAACTCGTGCACTAATACTCGCCTAAGGATACTATGCTTCCCTTTCCCCGATGAGGGCCAGACAGACCCAAAAACAAACGATCGACAGAATAAAAGAGCAAGCAAGACCAGTTTGCTGGCCGGTCAGTCTGAGTGAGAAAGAATAGCTTATTCCGAAAGAAGAGCTGTGACCTCAACTCAATAAATTTGTTTGAGAGGTTTCTTTTATAATAATAATTTGTTTTAACCTCATTTTCCTCTTATTTTCTTTTTCCCTCTTTAATTTTAGGGAAGCGTTGCTTCCCTTGCTTCCATTGAATAAACGCCACTGCTGGGATATTGGTTGACTGGGCCAAATATATAGTCACTATTTGAAAGTCAGCCAATCTACCTTTTGAATTGAAATGCTTGTAATTTTTTTGAATACTGGAAGATTGGTTGACTTCCGAGACTAAACTATAAATACCTCTCTTAGTACACCAATACTCTATGATGACCATCCTACAACCAGTCACACACGCTTGTCAGACTTGTATTTGTAATATTGTTAGTTTACAATAGTACACTCAAGTGCAGTCGCATGTCGGAAAGAGATAAACACTGCCCATCTTTTGCAGTCATGTAGTTGCGTTATCTTGCTCTCAACCAATCAGAAACAAATATAGATGCACTACTGTATTTGGTCAAGGGTAAATGTTCATGAAAATTTATGGTAAAAAGGTGAGTTATTGCATTTTAAATTCTTTAATAAGATTAAAAGATTAATAATTTAATAACTTTTCAACATATTGATTTGATTCTATTTAACTCATGTTTGTAAACTTTAATATGACTTGAATGATGGAGTCATATTGGTTGGAATTACGTTTACGACATTTTATTGTAGACAGTCTTTATTTAGGCATAAGACAAACACAGCACATCTGGCGAGTGTGTATCCGTCAAGCAGGTAGCACTGGTTGTAGACTCAGAATAAATGGACTAGCCAGGTTTGTCCAGTGGCCAAAAGTCAATAACACATTGTTTGAAACAAATATTAATTTCACTTTAGTGTTTCTAAATATATTGAATAAAAAGCTGTGCCGGCCCACGTGTCTATTATTCATAAGGTTGTAGTTACGTTAGAATGACTCCAGGTGCGGCGAAGTCTGTGAAGTTTGGGATTCTGTCTCCATAAACAGGATTGTAAAACTGAAAAAAAGAAAGTCTCATTAAATCACATAAGGTACATAATTAAATAGATAACTAACTCTATGGCCTTAAAGAACTCGAAAGTCCATGGCCCCCAGAACGTAATATCACCAACCTTCTTCATCCAATCCCTAACCTGACACCTCCTTAAAATCCATTTTCACATTTTACCTTCCATCGACAACTCGATCGACCAAGGGGTCTTGTATTGTCAGGTTTCCCAACTAATGTGTTGTATAAATGCCTGTCATCAACCATACATGCCACATGACCATCTCACCTCGGCCTACGCGCCTTGATTATTATTATCCTTAACACGTTTAGGGATGCAAACAAGCCATTATGTTCTCCATTCTCTCTTAGCCCCAAACATCTTTCTCAGCACTTTGTTCTCAAAAACTCTCAATCTCTTCTCTAAATACAGAGTGAAATACCACTCTTCACATCGGTAAAGAAAAACCGCAATGAATTTCCACTCTCCCTTCATGCAAATATGAGTACACTTCCTCTAAATTCAACCTTCCTCATCCTTAACTCATTAGCCTAGTTAGTACATATACGTATAACTTGAAAACGCACAAGCTGTGGTGTTAAAAAAAATATTAGTCTTGTTTATTTATTTTGTTCCTTTGAAATTCTTAAAAACAAAACAAAAATAAAATATTCTGAAAATTGAAAAATGACACCTAGACACGGGAATCCAGGTGTCATTTTTCAATTTTCAGAATATGATATCTAGATGGTGATTTCCTCTCTAAAATTAATAATAGCTTCGGCTATTTGATTCTTAAAAAAACATGTAACTTACTCTTATTGGTACTTCTGCAACTTGAGGTGTGTAGTTACAAGAGCTAAGAATGTCTCTTGTAAAATTGACATATGACAAGACCAAATCTCGATTCAGGAGTTGACCAATCTGCTGATCTGGGAAGAGACATTTAAATTTAAATATCAAATATAATATTAGTTTTATAAATATTGTTATTCAGGGGTGAACAAAGTCCACTTTTTCAATTCGAAACAAAGTTGAATCTTATAGAATAATATGAGATATTCCTGAAGCCGAATCAAAGTTTTAATAATTAAAAAAATGTTTACTGAACGGTGAAAATATTATATTTTGCATGAAACTAAGTTATGTAAATTTTGGTTTTAAATATGATTTACAAAATACTTTATTTAAATATAATTAATATATTTGGTTTTAAAATGACAAATTAAGTTAATATCACAAAATATAATTTAATATGTTTATGTATTTCTAGTGTAAACTCTAATTTGTGATGTATTAAGGCTCTAGAACAAATTTTCACTCAAAATTTAAAGATTAAATTTTTCAAATCTTAAACTCATTATTTTAAGTCCTCGGATATTATTAAGAATTCGAAAATGCAAGGATTTGAAGGGTATCATTCCTAATTAATATATATAATAACATTATTAGGTTTATATCAATAAAATACCAACGTCATGCAATGTGTACAATCCGTTTACCATGAATTTTCATAGTAAAAGATTAATAATACATGTGCAAACTAAAACAAAATTGAATCTTTTCACGAAACTGATTACTTTAGCTTTAAATTCAAATTATGTTCACTTTTGTTAGTTTAAATGTGATTTAACGATAACACTCCCAACAACAAAAACAAAGTTCCCCCAGTCTAGTACTTGTTTATTTCCCTCAACCGGATATTATTGTGACAAAATACAGAATAAGTAAAAGAAATTATGCCTAAGAAAGATATATTATTATTTTTTAACCTTCTATGTTTTGAATAGTTGGGTATTTAGAAATTAAGCTGTAATCTTTCCACTTATTGAACTATACCACTTAAAATTAAAGTTGCTTTGTTATCGTTTCAATCCAAAAATAATTATCATATTTACTGTCTTTTTATATGGGAATTCAACTTTTTATTCAACAAAATCAGATCATTTTATTTACCGTGGCTCAGGGACGTTAACAATTTTACATTTTTCAGCCAAGTTGGGAACTGAATCAGTGACACTTAGCTCAATGGGCAGACATGCTACCGACTGAGCTCAGGTGTCGCGCGCTATGATTAATAAATGAAACCATATGTATTAAACCCTTGACTCACTTGACATGTCCATCCAGATGTGTATGTCACTGTTATCGATGGTGAGTTCGTCCGCCCCTCTGACGTTCTCCAGCCGCCTTACGAGAGAATCTGAGTAGTTCTGAGAGAAGTGCATGGTTCCCCAAGCAAGGCCAGACTCCACGGCGTGCTTGGCGCTCTCTAGGTCGTCGAAATAGTCCTGGAGGAGGAAACATCAACACTTTACTTCGAGAGTATGATCACATCTGCAAAGCAGGGCATGAATAACGTGCTTGACCCATCAGGTTGCGCTTCAATCAGTATCAGCGGCACTGGCTTCAGTGGCCGAAAGGTTTAAGATGTCACTCTCGTGTTAGAATCACCTTCTGATGACAGGGATATCGGGGCTCGAATCCCGGTCGGGTCTACTGAGGGTTGGTTTTCTTAAATGGTTTCCAGCTCTCCTTCCACGTAAATGCGGGTAGATTACCTCTAAAATACTTCAATTCTCATCCTTACCCCATCAGAGTAATTCTTATGTATATGTATAACCTAAACAGGCAGTCAGACATGGTGATAAATATATATATACATGTGTATATATAATAAATATATATATATATATTTGGTGATGTGATCCGTTCATTCATCTACGTATCTGTCTCAATGTGTGTGAACTTACCAGTTCTACGTGTCTCTCGAGGAGGTGCCCAAGATACCGGCAACTGAGCGTATTATAATCGCACCCTTTAGAAGGCACACATGGCACCGAAGAGTCGTTCAACTCCTGATTGAACACGGCGAGATGGAGCCCCAGAGGGTCCCTACCAATGGACAGGCAGAACAAGATGATCTGCAGGACTGGCAGCAAGAAGATGAACATCATCACCCTGGAAACCAAACTCTGTAAATAGTTTTGTTACCCCTCTCTCGACATACAGTAGGATTCTAGTAGAAATAACCCTCCGTATCTACAAATATTACTAACACTACTTTCATATATTCATAAGTCAAGTCATGTGACCTGCAACTGTTACTTTTGAAGGATATTATCAATATCTATAAAATAACACTAATAAAGTAGTAGAATGTTTTCAGCGTTGGCCCAGACAATGAGTCAATACCAACTCATCATCATCATCATCATCAACTGTTTCCAGCCTGATGATGTTGACTTCCTAAGAGGGATAATTTGTCCGACATTGTTGGCCCCCTCAGGGTGTTAGAATATTTTCCGTTGGTCAACATTTGTCGTTGAGTTGCTTGCTGTATATTTTACTCCATACCATAGTGGGTTAACATATCTATTGTGTAGCGTATGCTAGCAATGTATTAAATTTCTAATTTTTTTCCCGTTATCTAGGCCAAACACATTTTTTTTATCTAAATATCATATTTCAACAGGTTTTTTTTTCTAATTGAAAGTTGAATAAGAACCAACACCAGCACCTATAGCTTTGTAGGGCAATGCCACTGAGCTATCCGGGTTATACCTATGTTTGGTGCTACCCTTCATTCATTATTTGATGCAATGAGTCTTTATGAGCAGGTTCTTGGAATTATTTTCAAACATAGCCAAAGTGAATCAGGACTTTTTTTTTCGGCATTGTATATTAAACTACAGAATTATTCAGTTATTTTATCAAATTGTGATCACCTGTATAAAATAATAACTAAGTGATTTACAGGGGTGTACAAACGAGAGGATGTGTGGGACCTGCCAGCCTCCATTGTCCCCCCATAAAAATTGAGATGGGTACTGAAGGGACCTGTTTTTAGACATCAAGAGATTCTTCAGTTTAGATCAAATGAGTTTTTGATCAAATTCCCTCGCACATCTGTGGGGTGCCATTGTTGTTAGTGTACTCCTATTTATAAAGGGGGCCATTATAATTTCTGAGGGTGCCACAAGTTAATTTATGCCTTAAACTCCCCCCCCCCAAAAAAACTGAAAATGTTCCTTTACCTTTAAACATTTATGCTCTTAAAGCTAGTTCATCCAAATCTGAGCTTTGCACCAGAATGGGCTGCTATTTAATGGTGAACATTGAAACCTTACTGAGATTTTAAAGGGATTAAAAGGTTGATTTGTAAATGTGATCTTACCCAACGTTTCTCCACATCCAAAGGAAGTTTTTCCAGATAAGAGCTTTCATCCGGGAGAGAGTGAGTTGCATGGGGTCTACCACATTCGTGGGTACATCATCTTCTGGGGGCATATTTGATATGACCTGTAATTGTTGAAAATTCAATGTCAAGTTTTTTTAAATTCTTAGTCAAGGCAATTCAAAGTGCCTTTTATAAAACATGTTATTAGATCAGCACATGACTTAATATGAACAAAGTTGGCTTTGGACAACATAATTAATCATGTGTTCTTGTATTCAGTGGTATCAAATACGATAAATGGAAATTTGGGATTGTTTTGCTAACTATATTTAAAGATTTATCTTTATAAGTAAAACCCCTTTTTGCTTTATGAGGTAGTTTTATTATATTTGGATGAAGGTACAGGAAAAGTAGATAGAAGCGTATAAAAGGAACAAACACAATATGCCTGTTACAGTGAAAAGAAGAACACAGTTCACACTTTACACTGCTGCCTTTGGACAAAGAGCTAGTGGCTGCCTCTTGAATAAAATCGATGTCTATCACCCAATCCCCTGACCTAGGTTTCATTTTATCGGAACTCATCAGGAGGGAGTGTGAAACGCGCAATATAAACTCTTAAAAGAGGAAACCTAAAAAAACCAATTACCTCATAAAGCGAAAAGAGGTTTTCCTTAAAAAGATACATTATATATTCACATCCAATGTCAATTTCTTGTGTTTGTTCTTTATGTTATTCCTTTTACATGTTCCTATCTAAGTGCCCTATCATTCTTTACAAATTCCCTTTTTCTTCCTTTTGTGTTTTTTGGTTTCCTCTATTAGGAGTTTATGAGGCACATTCCACACTCCCTCCTGATGAGTTCCGATATAATTAAACCTAGAACAATGGATTGGGTGGTAACGATCGATTTTCTCCTAGAGGCAGCCGTTACTTCTTTGTCCGATGGCAGCAACGTAAAGTGTGTACTGTGTTGTTCTTTTCATTGTAAAAGCCATATGTTTTAGTTTCTTTTTATGTGTTTCCATCTACCTTTCTAGTACCTTTTTCCAAATATAGTACGGTTACCCTATAAAGCGAAGTGGGGTTTTCCTTATAAAGAACTTAATATCTAGGTAGTGATACAAACTCTTAAACCGAACATTTTATGCATGGTTTGCATTGTTGTCTGTTGAGTCAGGGTCTCCTAGCCCTAATTACTCGACCGAAGCGACAAACTATAGGCCCACAAGTAAAATATTGGAGGATCACCAATCAAAAGTGCACTATGTGCGATAGAGTGCAAACACAACTAACCTCCATCTCGACATTGAACTTCATATCCTTGATGGAAATACTGGTGTTGTCGCCGTACTCTCCACTGATCTCTGACATCGTGTCCACTTCCGGTAGGTTCTGCAAACAAACAGGCCCTTTAATGAGAGACAAACACTTTATAGCACTCTTCCTCCGAGGAGCGTGGTTTCGTTATTATTTATTAGCTCATACGTTTTAACTAAAGATGGGTCCTATATTTCTCAAATCCGAATCTTAAATTTTCTTTCAAATCTCGAATCCAAATTTTAATCCTTGAATATTTAAAGTGAAAATATTTCAAATTTAATCAAAAGAAGTTGATTATGGCTCGGTGCCACCGACAAATAATATTTTGTTTGTCATGTCCATTAGATCATAAATAATGAAGGAAAAACATTTTAGTAAATTAATTATATTAATACAACTTTGTCATTTAAAAAAAAATGTTATTCTCCCCACTTCACAAGCCTCTTGCTAAAAATTGTTATTTCAATTCAAGCAAGGTCTTTATAGTAATCATATTTGAAATTTTTTTTTAAATTCTTACGGATCTCTCAAATAGCATAGTATTCGAACATCCCATCTCTAAATTAAACCAACCTGTTAGAAAATTAAAGTGCAAAGATGTAAGACGTATTTTAATTTGGTTACGTTGATCCTTTCCTACGAGGATCTTGGTGACCTTGTGGTCGACCCGGGAGGGCTCCACGAACATCCCATAGACCTGCTCATATAAGCAAGACACTGATCGCCAGTGGTCCATGAGAGAGACTACCAGTCTCCCTTAGGAGTTATCTATTTAACATACTTCTAGAAACACACTTTTGTTTCTAAAGAGTTATTATTTTATTCATTTGTTAAATACACTAGCCTCATCTTTTCCTTGTATGCTTTGTGAAATGTGACGAACCGCTCATTAACGACATTACTTTTAATTTCATCCTCTATATTTCCAATTTAGGTAACAAAACTTTCAGAGATGTTCACAGAGTTTGTCTTATGTTTTCAGCAAAAAATTTTTGTTTGAAAGGACTGTACGCTTTCTCTTATTTAATAGATTTTTTGAACGCTATTTTTTTTACCAACTTTCTTTTTAATCTGCTATGTCGATTAAGTGTTTATATCTGACAACAAAAAACATGTAGACAAATTTAACAGATTAAATTTTTTATTTCCGCATTACATCAATGTTTTTTATTGTGCACTTCAAAAATAACAAGAAGGAAGATTATTCATATGTTATTGTTGAGAAAATGTAAATTGTTTACAACTCTTTGAATATATTTTCAATAAATGATATTTTTCGAATCTTAATACAGTACAATCATGTCCAATCACACTGTGTTAGATTATGAATTGTGGTTAATGTTTACTGTTAGACATACTTGTCCACTGTGATTGTTTGGAAGGCTATTATAAGACTAATTATTGCTAAAGGTTGTTTAATAAATGTAATAAGTGTTCATCATAGTTATATAAAAACATAAGGTTGTTTAATAAAAGTATTAATATTGGGAATTAATGATGAAGAAAGCTAATCTTTCCTTAAGAGTTATGAGCTTTAATCTACAAAACGGTTAATTTGCTTTATTTTTTTTAAAGTTAGTGTACATTGAAGCACAATTAGTTAGAGTAATATAGCTAGACAATTGTGTTACTGGATACAATGTAAACAAACCAGGAGTATCAACACACTACAATAATACATTTTCATATATATTTGTTTACTAAATTTAAATAAGAGAGTTTACAACTAACACTGACTTATTATCCAAGTCTTTTTTTAATGGGTTAAATATATTATTAATGCTTTCAGTGGTACACCCATATAATTTATGAAAGGGCATCTATATAAATAATGTAATATTTGTGAGTAATTAGTTTATAGTAGGTAACTATAATAAAAAATCACAAAATTTATTTACTGCTCTTTGGTTCATTTAATAAAGGCTAAAAAAAAAGATAACATAAAAAAGCAGTTTTACTTTGAACTCTAAAACTATTGTGATCAAATTTATTCTTTATAAATGAGCTAATTTTGCAGATTTCAAATGTGTTTAGGATTTTTTAAATATCACAGAAATTAAAGTTTGTAGGTTTTTTTATTTTATTAGTATATTTTATTATTGTTTGAAATAAATTTACATTCATCATCGGCTCCATACTCTAAAACACTATGCCTCCATGTGTAGAATTACCAGTTTTGATAGCTTTGTCAATTCAAATCCTAGTCAGCTCAAAGTTTTTATTCTTAGCACTGCGTCTTACTATTTGTTCGGGTTATACGCCTCTGTATTATTTACACTAATGTGTTAGGGATTAGAAAGGTTTGATTTATAGGAAGTGCACCCACATTTGCGTGGAAGGAGAGTGGATAACCGCTTAGGAAAAGCCACCCTCAGTGCACCTGACCGAGATCGAACCCCGATCTTCCCGTCTTTGGCAGTCTAGTTTAATGCAAGAGTAGCGCGTTAGACCATGCGGCCACTGAAGTGGGTAAGCTCAAAGCTACTTAGTATTAATTTTATGTTAAATTAGGTGTGGTATGAGGAATTCTGAAGTCTCTAAAAATTGTGGTGCCAGGTGTAGTAAAGATTAGTTTGTCTCAAGAGCCTTGAAACAATAATGTGCCTAGAATGGTGGCTGGTAGATCTTTTTTTCATACCTTCATTTTTTTGAACCGTAAATAATACAGAAGTAATTACATTTTATCTAGCTATAGCCTTGTATTCAATGCTTGAAACCTGTTATTTCCCTGATTTTTTTTCAAATGGGAATTTTAAGGATACTGTTAATGCACTTAACAATATACTTTTTAAATATCAAGTCATTAGCCTAGTTTAAAAATGTAGCCTATGTATTCAATACAGCTTATGTGCTCTCTATTTCATGTCTACTTCATTCGATTTAAGTTTTCATTAAAATATACGAGTACCCGCTTTAGTGGCCGCATGGTCTAACACGCTACTCTCGCAGTAGACTAGACTGCCGATGACGGGGAGATCGAGGTTCGAATCTCGATCAGATGTACTGAGGGGGGTCTATCCTAAATTCTTTTTCCACTCTCCCTCTGCGTAAATGCAGGTACACTTCCTATAAATATAACCTTCCTTATCCCTAAAACAATTAGGGTAATTAGTACATACACGTATTAATGGGGTCTGGAGGGTGCACCACTGAGTGTTGTTATTATTATTATATTTTATTTACAAAAATTTAACAACTACTCAATCAGATTATAAGAACTACCTATCCTAGCACAACTATTAGTAAGTTCACACACGAATTAGAAGTAAAGGTTGCATGGAGAAAGTGTTATAATTATTGGATCATGCTCTCTTTGGCCATTTCTGACGATTCAAAATCTACTCAAAATTTGCTTTATATTGTGTTGAGTTGATGTCGCACCATCGTGGCGACGCTACTCACACGTCAGGTACCTCACTACCTCACAAGGGCGTGGAGATCGCACACGGAAGGATCGACTTCCACCAGGAATAGTACTGGGAGGGGGGTTGGCCTGAGGATGAGGACTTGTCATGTGTATTCGAGCCATGCCCAGAAGTCTTCCTCGGATAGTCGAGGGAACGAAGAGTGACTTGGTAGCCCCGCAAACAACGCACAAATCCGTAAACAGGCTCAGTGAATTGAGGCAAGTTTTTCCCAGATACCTCACCCTGATTATAGAAAAAATAACTGCAATTTTTTTTAGCCTAATTAACAGTTCATCAAGTATTTACCCGGAGCTGTAAGTAATTCTTCACCTAACCATCGACCCACTAACCAAATAGACCAATTTGAAATTGGTAGCAGAGTGTGATTTGAAATATGTGGTCTCCGCTCCGTCATGGAGGTAGCAAGGAACCAGAAGTGTAAATGTTGGCACCACAACAGTGTTAGGTCAACTCGGCACACTTGCTTTGCATCGCAAATATACTTTGGTAGATTTTACAATAGTTTACGTAGCTCACATCATTTGTCAAAAGTGACGAGATATATGCATGGGTCGGATTAGTCTGAAGTGGTTTTTAATAACCTTCAACTGTCAGAAAAGGCCAAAGCTACTGTGAACAAATTCTACCAGCACCAACAACTTGTCTTACCTCTAGAACTATCTTCACTGCTTTTAAAATGGACTTCCGTCTTGACTAGACAAAAAAACTGTTGTCAATAACCACACTTTTTTTTTTGTTCGAATCATATCACTATAAATATAATAAAACTTATGCCACAGATAGCCCATTTATCATGCTCAAAAGTTGTGTAGCGTTAACCATTTCCAGAAAGAAATTTTGGTTATAAATTATGTGAACTTGAGTAAAGGTCGTTCAAGAAAGTTTTTTTTTAATATCGATATTTTTGTTGGGAAACAATATGTGTACTTTCTTAACTAATGCAATTTTGTTAAAAAAATAAACATTTTCGAGGACCTTCATCGGCATAAACATGCCAAAGCTGAAACAGTGCAAATGTTAGAAAAGGTCTAAAACAATGCTTATCTTAGAACAAAAGTTTGTAAATCAAGAGCCACAAATAGTTCACCAACAACATCAAAAGTGTTAAAAACTTTTCAAAACTCCCTTTAACATCCTTTAATTATTTATAGAAATATCATTCAAACTAATGAGTTTTCCAAATCGGGACATAAAGTATGCATCAACTTGATCCAGAAAGTTTTAAGATGCTTTAAAGCACAAGACATATGAAAACACAACTTTATAAAGTAATTAAAAATAAATGTAAGCATGACAGTGATGATGTTTATATCCAAAACAGGCTGTTTCACCACCAAGGTGTAATTTTCAATATTTCTTGAAATATATTTGATGTTACCTACTTGTTAGGTCACGGCAAGTCAAGATAGAATTTCTCATGTTGATGTGTCTACCTTTCATTCGTCGGGTTTTGCGGTAGGATGGAAGGGAACCCAAGAAAAGGCCAATGTTTTTGCAGTTTCTATGGCAAAACTTTTTTTTTTGGCCTAAATAAATAAAATATTTCTCTAATACAAACATACAGTTTAATTTTCTTCACGTGTTGATAGCAAAAGTTCCTGAATGTCTGTCATGAGTATGGTGGCATTATCTAACAAACTTTTTAAATTAAGAGAAAAAGTTGTCATTAAATTCCAGGACACCCTTGACAGATATTCAAAAAATTTTGAGGTCATCATGGGAAGAAAATTAATTTATATGTTTGTACTGGAGCAATACTTGATTTATTTTGGCCATAAAAAGTGCAAAAACATTCGGCTTTTTCTCCTGTCACCTTCCATCCCAACTTAAAAGGTTTTAAAATATAAAACATTGTGAGAAAAAATATACAGTTATAAGTTATTTCTAAGAATTAACAGTGTCAAAAAAAAATTTTTTTTTAACCTTGAAGTAGATTTTTTTTGTAAACATTTATTTTTTTAATTGTCTACCACACAGTCGGGTTATTTGGTTTATTCACGAAACTGGCCTGTAAGAATCCTCCTGCCAGGATGTAGATTAAAAAAAAGTATGTGGAATCATATGTCTATAAATAGTAGGAAACAAGAAAAGGGTAATTTTAAAATTCAAGTCAAAGCTGTCCTGGCTAAAAGAATAGAGTGAGTGTGTATACTAGTCAGAGGAAGAGGGGAAGTTTATCAAAGGATGAACTGCTTATTTTCTTCCATCCCTTTATATTTGATACATTGACGTCTAAGTGTGTGTGAGTGCTTAGAGTTCTTAAGTGTGTCAGGTTAAGATGTAACCTGCTTCGCAGAATAGCTTCGAAATCACCACGTAGTCAACGCCATTAAGCTATATGGCTAGAGTCACTTATTTCCTGCTGGAGCGCGGGATTGAAATAAACAAGAAGCTAAGCTACCTCTGGTGGCAACGGTCCCATGACCTCTTGCATGAAACTACTCCGCCGGCGTTTCTTCTGGTTCTGCATCTTGGAGAGCTTGAGGAACACGTCTTCTAGGGTGTCGCACATGTGGTGGGCCATCAGCTGCTCGGGGGATTCCTCTGCCAGGAACCGACCTCCTCGCATCAGGCCGATCTGCGTTGGCAAAAAAACGAGGACATTGTATTTACCCATCTTAAGTAGTGGCGGATTTATATTTTTGCCGCCTAGGGGTTACGCACATCTTGCCGGCCAGGTGGCACCACATATCGTGTTGCCAAAACAAAGGGGGAACAATTCTCTTATAAGGAGGCAGGGCAGCAGGGTGACGGGATATGGACACCCAATATATGTTTATAAAAAAGTTTTATTTGTAGAGGAACAAAAAGATGGATAATGTTAACCGTTTCAATACAAATAGGTGTTTTTTTTTTAATTTGCCGCCCTGGCTGTAGCTCCCTGAGCCCTATAAATCCAGTACTGATCTTAAAGCTAGGTAAGCCCTTTTTATTAGAAACCCATTTTCGACCACCAACATTTGATTGAAAGTCACTAAAACTTGACATTCTAAACCATGATTTTGGTAAGAAGCCCGTTCTGAAAGGCCTTATTTCATACCAGAATCCTACTGTATAGTAGTATTTTGGTAAGATAAAAGGCAGAACAGATTTCCAACCAAAATCACGTTGTAGAAATATGCCTTATTTGATATATTAATAATAGGCTTAAGTTCGTCTAAAAGTTATCAAAAGTTTCCAATAATACTTCCTTATGGATTACTGTGTAATTTTTCTTTACATCATTAATTAAACACACTAAGAATGTTAATTTAATTACTTAGTCTATGGCATTAGGAAGTCAAAAGTTCATTTCTACACTTACAAAGTACACCACCTATTCCTATCTTGTGCTAGTTCTATCCAGTCCACCTCATTACACCCTATCGCTTAGTCGAATCCTTTGAGACAGCCTGTATATATCAGAAATAAAGGTTTCACGACCTTGACCTGTTTTAATATGTATTGTATCTCTCTCTCTTACCATCCCCGCTTGCCTTGTCTCCTCGATGTAGTGGGTGGTAATGATCACAGTCTTGTTACCGTCCTGGGTTATGTTCACGAGATGATCCCAGATGCTGAAACAAAAGAACGGTAAAATACAACTCAATCTTAGGATTTGAGACAGCGCATGCGCTTTAATTATTTTTTAAAATGACTACAATAGAGTGCATCTTTGGTAAAACGGTCGAACTTTCATAGGAAGAATCTTAAATGACAGCTTTAAAAGCTACTAGATCTACTTTCGCGAATTCATACATCAAGTCATGGGATTTTCAGTTGTTACTTTTGATAGTCATTATCAATATCTATAAAAGAACAATAAAAATACTACAGTAACAAGTTAATATGTTAAGTACAAAAAAAAAGTTTGAATTTTTAATTTATCATATCAAGAAAAAATATTGTGATCGTGAAAATCTTTGACACTGAGATGATAATAATCGGTTTTTTTTTTCTGTATGTCCGAACCCAAAAAATTCGATTTGATGATTATGTCTTTTTGCTCGTCCCTGGCCATGGATTTGAAACATTTTGATAAATTTTGTTCAAACTTGATATTATTTAGATGTTATAGGGCAATACCTTAAGAAATTTATTTTATTTTGACCTTAGGCTTCAAATTAAGAGTGGTTAACTGAGTGATGAGTGATTTCTATGAATTCCCAATTTTTTCGAAAATGATTCTAACGATTGTGTTTAAAACGAATATTTAAGCAGGGGTTTACCTGAAATAGAAAAAAAAACACCACTATATTAAATAGGCCTATTTGTTTTTTTAGTAAAATTTCGTTGTATTTTTGCTGAGTGATTTGTAAAATTCTAAATATTTCGAAAATGGCTCTAAAAATTTTGTTTAAAATGTACATCTGGGAAGTGTTATTTTTATGTGACAAATCAAATTGTACACTTGTTTTTCGTAGGGAAATGTGCTTAAAGATATCTTGCTGATGACAGATTTTTTTAAAAATTATAATATCTAAAACAAGGGCTTGATGGTTTGGTTCAAAATGGGTATCTGTTGCATTACAAATAATTATGTAGAAAACATATATTTTAATGCATATATTAAAAGGTTACTGATGACTGATTGTTAATATATATTTAAAGCGATTTTGTTCAAAATTGGTATTTAGAAATGATCTTACATGATAAATATTTATATATATTCATTTTTCTTAAATAAATTAAATTGAAGGCAGTTTATTTACTACACTCTTTAAAAAATTTGAAATATTTTGAAAATGCCCTTTAAGGTAGGATGGAAGGGGACGCGAGACAAGGCCAGTGTTTTTTTGCAGCTTTTATAGCAAAACAATTTGTTGACCAAAATAAATCAAATATTGCTCCAATACATACATAAGAGTTTAATTTTCTTCACATGGTGACCTCAATTTTTTAAATATCTGTCAAGGGTTTACTGGAATTTAACGACGTATTCTCTTATTTTAAAAAATTTCTCATCTAATACCGCTATGCTCATGTGTCATGAGATATATTCAACAACTGTTGATATCACCATGTGAATAAAATTAAACTATATATTTCTAACTGGAGCAATATTTTATTTATTTTGACCCAAAAAAAAAATGTGTTGCTATAAAAATTGCCCTTAACTAGCGTCCCCTACATCCCCACCTTAAACAAAGCCAACCAGGAGGACCACGTGTAACTTCCAACATCTTCCACCTGACTACCTTATACCTAGCACAACATCCATCCCCTACACATTAATCCTTATCCACCACTGTGAAAGGGGGTAAAACTGCATCTCACCAATGATAGATCTCCGTAAGAGATCTTAAGACACTGACGTCACTGGTATGGATAGCGTGTGTAGCTGAGAAGTGTGAGTTCGCTTGCAGACTGTTTTTAAAAGTCTCAAGGACTAAGATATTTCTTTTTAATTAGCACATTCCACTCAAAGGTTATTAACAAACCAAGTTATTCTCTGAACTCTTCAAGGGAAACCTCTTTCAACTCCTGAGTTACATCATTGTATACAGCGAAGAAGGTAAAGGCGCGTTATTAGGGCACAAAGAACCTAGGGGCACATTTAAAAAAAAAGGTATTTTTTAGTGGGGTTTATAAAACTTGTTTAAGGATCTCGTCTTACTGCCTGTCCAGGCTATACGCATTTGTACTCATTACGCTAGTGATTTAAGGACGAGTAAGGTTGAACTTAGATTAAGTGTACCCGCACTTGCGTGGAGGGAGAGTGGGAAAACCATCTAAGGAATAACTACCCTCATTACACCAGACCGGTATTTGTGCCTCGATCTCCCCGTTATCGGCAGTCTAGTCTAGAGCTAACAATAATTATTTCAAATAAAAAGATGGGTCTAAAATGTCCTTATAATTTCATACCAAATTTGGTAACGAGATTGGTTGGGGGAGTCTGGGTCTATCGGGCGGTGCGCAGTATTTCCTCCTTGCTACCCAACTTACCTTCGTTTATTTTCTTGTTTTCTCTTACAAATAGTTTCTTTAATTTCTACTATTATTATTATTAGCACCGTGTCTTACTAACCGTTTGGGTTATACGCACTTACGCTAATGTGTAATGGTAGGGTGATTGTGAGATGAAATGGAGGACCTACAGTTTAACGTGGAATCCGAACCACGGTGGAGGCCTGGCATTCCTCACATTCACAAGTTGTAATTAATACACGTCTTGTCAGAGGTGAAGGAAGGGTTTGGCAATCAGATAAATCTGTGCCGGGACCTAGGATTGAACCCCGGACCCTCAACACAGAAGTCTGACACCCTACTCCTAGACCACCAGGTCACCTATTTTCTACTATTCCCCTTCACATTTGGTGGGGGCAATATATAAATGATTTTATTTTTATATTTATGACCCGATTAGGCAATCATTTGCCATGGGCGTGTCTTTGGATTTTTCCCGCCCTTCCTAGTGAATAATTATTTATTCGTTCCGTCCAGGTGAAAATGTATTTTTTTGTTTTTATTGTCTTCCGTAGCCGTTGGCTATAGAGAGCCTTTGAGGGCTGGTTTAATCATGTGTTTTCAATTACCTGACTATTGTTGACTAACCCAATAATAATAATAATAATAAACACGATGAAATAAATAAATAGCCAAGCTATTATGTTTGTTAATTACGCTTATAGCCGCATCCTCACGTCCATCACAGGCTCGGCCTGAAAATGATTGAAGAGTGACCTGGGCCGTTTCTATGTGTCATTTGTTAATTTAAATAATAAAATAATATACATCATAATATTAAGAATATTTTTTTCTAAAGAATGATTAACAAGTAAAAACATAATCACTTTTAAGGTGTTTTATGACATTCGGGGTCGTCTTGTCGGCGAATCACTCTGATATTTTAATTAGAGGCTTCCGAAAATATTAAGAGAAAAGAATAAAAAGTGGTATAGTAATGTTTGTACACGTTAATTAAGAGAGTGGGGGAGGGGAACCACTTATTTAAAAAAAATTGATTTATCTCTTCTTTTTTTTAATTTATAGTCCGGTTTTTTTTAACCCTATTGCTATTATTTCGCGTCACGTAGGGGGCGAGGTTTATTTAAATTATGCAGAATACAACTGGAGGAGATGAAACCCTTGAGCCGGTCCTGCCCGTACGAAATTGAGTGAAAAACCAAATGTGGAGTTGAGTCGAAGGTGAGTTGATCTGTCATCATTTTTTTAGCACCCCATCTTACTACCTGTTCGCATATTCGATAATTACTATAATGATTTATGGATGAGGAAGGAAGCATTTTAAAAGTAAAATATCCGCATTTACATGGAAGGAGAGTGGAAAAACATTTAAGGGAAAACCACCCTCAGTAGACCTGAACGGGATTAAAACCCCAATCTCCCCGTATTAGTAGGCCAGTCTAATACGGCGTGACTTCTAAGACCATTCGGCCACTGAAGCAGGTAAGATTAAATAAAAGAGAAGGGTTGGTTGTCATTCCAGTAGCTTTGCTGCACCGGTTCTGTCAAATAAAAACGCGTGCTTATTAAATACAACTTTTAAATCCTGTTTCCTTAGATAAACTTAAACAAAGTCTCCTACATCCGCATCGGTGAACTCATGTAGTAGAAGTTAGGCTCACTTAGTTTGGTTATTCAGTGACGAGAAGGCCGGGTTTAGAATCTATTTAGGGTGGCTTTCCTTCAAAATGATTTATCCAATCTCCTTTCATGAAAATTCGGGTGTATTTACTCTAAATTCTACCTTCTTCACTAGCGTAATTAAAAGTGCGTGTAGTCTGGACGGATAGTAGGACGAGGGGCAAAAATTAAAAGTCTCTAGCATCAAAACGAGCGTACTTACCCCCCTCACCCCGAGTCATTACACCACTACCTGAGGACAAGGTCTACCCCCTCACCCCTGAGTCATCACACCATTGTCTGAGGACAGGGTCTACCCCCTCACCCCTGGGTCATCACACCATTGCCTAAGGACAGGGTCCACCCCCTCACCCCTGGGTCATCACACCATTGTCTGAGGACAGTGTCTACCCCCTCACCCCTGGGTCATCACACCATTGCCTGAGGACAGGGTCCACCCCCTCACCCCTGAAACATCACACCACTGCCTGAGGACAGGGTCTACCCCCTCACCCCTAAGTCACCTCACCTCTGCCTGAGGACAGGGTCCACCCCCACTGTAGGCTCGTCCAGGATCAACAGCTCCGGGTCATGGACGAGCGCCGCGGCGAAAGACACCCGCCTCTGTTGACCACCGCTGCAAGACAAACACAATCAAGGTCACTATCGGCTTCTTTCCACACCTCAACTCCTTCCTTATTTCGCACTTCAAATAAGAGTACAGCCCCTTTCAGATTGGAGGAAAGGTTCTTAAGGGCAATTACAAAAGTTACTTGAATGATTTTCAAATATTCATACGTCCAGTCATGTGATGTGCAGCTGTCACACTTGTTAGATATTATCAGTGGAGTGTCGTGGAGTGCTGCCAGGATAAGCAGAGAGTGTCTAAATGGTACTCGGTAGAAGATTCATTGTTCAGGGTCCAACGGACATAGTACATTCCCATGTGAGGTCTGAAGAGCAGAGCTATGTATGATTAGTCAAATGGGGACAGAGTGGATGAGAACATATCACAGGTACAATTGTAGCAAGCTCTGCTTTCCCTGGAAACATGCCAAGACACGTCACTGGTAAAAAAATTTATTAATGTTGACCTCAAAATAATGTTCTTAGTTTTTAATTTTTTGCCCAAGTGGTTAAAGAGAGGCCGCTCCACCGGCATTGAACTATCGCCCCTCTTTACCCCTCATCCTCCTGACCGAGCGGTTAAAGAGAGGCCACTCCACCAGCATTGAACCATCGCCCCTCTTTACCCCTCTATCCTCCTGACCGAGCGGTTAAAGAGAGGCCGCTCCACCGGCATTGAACCATCGCCCCTCTTTACCCCTCATCCTCCTGACCGAGCTGTTAAAGAGAGGCCGCTCCATCCACAGTTTGTCATCGTCTCCTTGACTAGATAACCTTGACGTACCTGAGAGTCTTCACGAATCTGTCTGCAGGAGGCAGCAGCAGGAACTTGAGCAAGAACTCTATCTTTTCTTCCACGTCCTTCTTTTGTTTCCCGGCCACCCAGCCATAGTAGACCAGTGTCTCCTGGATAGAGAACTCGCCATACAGCGCCAGCTCCTGCGACAGACAAACAGTTTAGTAGCAGACACACACCAGGTAGAATCTTCTGTCCACTTCCTTCATATCGTGACCGCCTTCAGACAACACCCATATCCTACCCTGAGTCAAGGCACGCCCCCCTTCCCTCTTACAAAACACCTAGATGTCCCTTCCCCTTCAGAAGTCATCCCCAACTCACCTGAGGCATGTATCATATTCTTGGTACAACTACGCCACCTCCCAAACATCCTGATGTGCCTCCATATTCTGACGCCACCCCCAACTCACCTGAGGCATATATCCTATCCTTGGTGCAACTACGCCACCTCCCAAACATCCTGATGTGCCTCCATATTTAGACGCCACCCCCAACTCACCTGAGGCATATATCCTATCCTTGGTACAACTACGCCACCTCCCAAACATCCTGATGTCCCTCCTACCTTTAGACGCCACCCCCAACTCACCTGAAGCATGTATCATATTCTTGGTACAACTACGCCACCTCCCAAACATCCTGATGTGCCTCCAAATTCAGACGCCACCCCAACTCACCTGAGGCATATATTCTATTCTTGGTACAACTACGCCACCTCCCAAACATCCTGATGTGCCTCCACCTTCAGACGCCACCCCCAACTCACCTGAGGCATGAGTCCTATTCTTGATCCAATTACGCCACCTCCCAAACATCCTGATATCCCTCCACATTCAGACGCCGCCTCCAACTCACCTGAGGCATATATCCTATCCTTGGTCCAGGCACGCCACTCCCTTTAGAGCCTGGCCGCCCCCCTAGCACCCAGATGTCCCCCGCCTTCAGACGCCGCCGCCCTACGATGCAGCTAAGCAGGGTCGTCTTGCCACAACCGCTGGCTCCCAAGAGACCGTATCTGCACACATGACAATGAGACCACTCTAAGACGTTGGTGAGAGGTTGGACTAGGAAATATCAAAGGATTGAGGTCATCAACCACTTTGTCATCGTGACTCGAGTCATCGATTACACAAACTGTCTGAACGTCCATATACATTTTATTGAAAGCTTTGTATGATCACTAAAGGAAAAGCCTGTTCAAAGTTTCGAAATTTCGAATTCAAATCTGAATTTGTATTATAAATTTCTAGATAGAGATCCCAGCTTCAAAGTCAATGGAATTTTAATTCAAAACCAAAATATAAAAGTGAAAATTTGAATAATCTAGAAGTTAGTATAAAGAAATTATTTGTCTTGACCATGAATAAACTTATAAATCTCGTAATATTTAAAACCTACTCATTATTTGGACATGATTTATTGATCTTCTTTAAAAAAAAATTACTGGCCTAAATTAAAAAAAAAATACATACTCTAGTTTGGTATTCGATTTAGATTTGATAACATTTCATTATAAAATATTTGATTGGTAACATTTTCACTAAGAGATATTCGATTTGGATTCGATTAAAAACATTTTAACTATTAAAAACTAGATTCTGGATATTTTAGTTAGGAAATATTCGATTTATATTCGATTCGAACGACTCCTATTCCAAAAGTTCGATTCAAATTTGTTTCGAGTTAGCAAACAAAGATTCTGATAAGAGTCGATATTTAAAAACTTTGATTCGCACAGGCTTACGACCTCGAGGCTGGCAATATACTGAAATGCAGGCGACTATAAGGTTGAAGTGCGAATCTTAGCCTGTTGAATTAGGGGTGGTTTACAAAATTCGATATTAGTGTGTTTTCTCCTCATAGCGCCTACTCCATACCCTCAAATCCGGATGCATTTTCTCTAAAATACTTATTTTTCTTACTCCTTTAAATTCAACTGTTTTAAACCATGGTATAAAACGTAATGATTAAAATATAGTAATGTTTTAGGTAGCTTTAACAGGCAGGGCTGTATGGCAGGGTAGGCAGCTTTAACAGGCAGGGTTGTAGGGTAAGGTAGGCAGCTTTAACAGGCAGGGCTGTAGGGCATAATAGGCAGCTTTAACAGGCAGGGTTGTAGGGCAGGGTAGGCAGCTTGCCTAGGGCGGCAAAAATGAAATATATTAGTGATAATTTTATTTTTTAAATCTATTTATTACCCATAAAGTAAGAATGTAGGTCATATGTACGTTTATAGTACTAATAATATTTCTGTTAGAGGTGCTAGAGCTGAGGGATACTTTTCCAAGCTTTAACTTATACAGACCTACTTTCGATGCGCCATGCTACGAGAAAGATTAAACAGGCTCGCACTTCTCTCAAATAAATATAAAATAATCCCAAACATTTGAGTTCAAGGAACAAATAAAATATTACTTCAGTAGAAACAAATAGTTTAATTTTCTTCACATAGTGATATCAACAGCTGTTGTTGAATATCTGTCATTAGCATAATGGCATTAAATGAGAAACTTTTTAAATGAAGATAAAAAGTTGTCATTAAATTCCAGGACACCCATGACAGACCATAGTTGATATCACCATGTGAAGAAAATTAAACTATGTTTATACTGAAGAATTTTTTTTTTTACCAAAACAATGTTTTGATACAAAAACTGCAAAAACATTGCCCTTTTCCTGTTTTACCCTCACTCCCACATTAAACCGTTGTTTATGTACACTTACATTTTAAATTTGTTTGTCTATGTTGGTATTTTTGTGTACATTTAAAAAAATTAGTAACAACAATATTTTTTCTTGTATAAATACATGAATCATTAGCTTTTTTTTTAATGTCTTGAGAGGTGAGGGCGTCATTTTCATGTAGCAAAAAGGGCATGCGTTGGCCCTGTGTACAAGCAGAATTGAAAAAAAAAGAAATGTCACTTGTTCTCATGAGAGGAACAACTCCTGGAGATGAACTCACATGCATCCCTTGGGGACTGTCATGTTGAGACCGTCCAGGATGACCGTGGGTGACTTCTTGGTGCCGTAGTGCTTGAAGGCACTCCGCACGCAGACGGCGTGTTGCCGTCTGGTGAAGATGGTGGAGTTCTGTGTCCGGAGCTGGCGACGTCTCGTTATGACGTCCATACTCTCCAGCTCTGTCATGCCTGCAAATACAGCGTCAGAATGGGTGAGCAGGGTCTGCTACTGCTAGTGTTCCACGTGTGGATATATATATATATATCTCATGTGGGTGTTACTGTTAGTGTCCCACGTGTGGATACATATATATCATGTGGGTGTTACTGTTAGTGTCCCACGTGTGGATACACATATATCATGTGGGTGTTACTGTTAGTGTTCCACGTGTGGATACATATATATCATGTGGGTGTTACTGTTAGTGTTCCACGTGTGGATACATATATATCATGTGGGTGTTACTGTTAGTGTCCCACGTGTGGATACGTATATAACATGTGGGTGTTACTGTTAGTGTCCCACGTGGGGATACATATATATATATATCATGTGGGTGTTACTGTTAGTGTCCCACGTGTGGATACATATATAACATGTGGGTGTTACTGTTAGTGTTCCACGTGGGGATACATATATAACATGTGGGTGTTACTGTTAGTGTTCCAAGTGTGGATACGTATATATCATGTGGGTGTTACTGTTAGTGTCCCACGCGTGGATACATATATATATATCATGTGGGTGTTATTGTTAGTGTTCCACGTGTGGATACGTATATATCATGTGGGTGTTACTGTTTAGTGTCCCACGTGGGGATATCCATCTAACGTGTTTTTTTTAGCATCCTGTCATATTATTACATTCGTTTTATACGCTTATCTACTAATTACTCTAATGGTTTTAGGGAATAGGGAGGTTATATTAATAGGAAGTGTGATCGCATTTGCGTAAAGAGAGAGAGAGATAGTGGAAAACTATTTTGGAAAAACCACCCTCAGTACACCCAGCCAAGATTAGAACCCTGATCTCCCCGTCATTTTCAGTCTAGTCTAACACGGGAGTGACGCCTTAGACCACGTAGCCACCGAGCCGGGTTAACGCGTGTGTTATTTTCCAAAATGTGTATAAATCTATCTCACGTGTGTTCCAGTGTCCCACGTAATGTTAGTGTCTCTCTAGTACACGAAACAGACTGTACGTGAGCTCCACGTGGCACCTGGTTTTATATCAAGGACCGCCACTGGGGCAACTAAGTTGCTGACATCGAAACGACCTTGACTTGTTTCCAAATAATAATAATAATAGTAGGTTGAAAGATTTATACAAAGCTCAGATCAACGGTAACCAAACTATCGGAGTTGATGTCAAGGTTCAAACTACTAGCTCTGACCTGAGAGAGAGAGAGAGAGAGAGATCACTTAAGTTGCACGCCTCCCTTCCCCCTCATCCCCTCAATATTAAAATTTTAATATTAAAATTTTAATATACAAACTTTTTTGCACATATTTTACACACTTAGACACCTAAGTATTACGTTTGGCACTCTAACCCCTGAGACAGTACGACTATTTTTGTTTAGGGGGGGG